>CAHIKZ030000624.1:1045000-1077500 GCA_903632075.3 Acanthosepion pharaonis
CAAGTAGCCAGCTATTATTCAAGATGTTATTTATAGCAGATATATGAAAGTAAGTAATGGATCTAAGATGTGGTCAGCCAAAGGAAAGTCTTTGAAAGACAGAGGGAAGTAAAGTGGTCATTCTTGGCTTACATACCATATTGACCCCTTACAAAATCTGTGCTTATTCCCATATTTTTTTCTAAAATTCTCATTTGTTTGGGTTAAAAAATAAAAAAATAAAATAAAAAAAGAGAGAGAGAAATCTAACAGGTCATGTTTTTGTCCCTCAGAGTTTATGGAAGAGTAGTTCCCTAATTTAAAAAAAAATCTGTTTATCACTTTTTCTACTAATTTATCATTCTTAATCTTCTTCCACTAAATGGCTTCCCCTACCAATACCCAATGATTTATAGATACCAGCTTGGAAGGACAGTCACAGTGTAGTTGATGTTTTCCTTTTAAAGGAATATCAACAAATTTAGACCCATTAACAGACCTCTGATCAGTATCAACACTCTAATTTGGCCTCTAATATCTCAAATTGCCTGATGTTTTTCTCCCTCATTCCACTGAAGATCTCTATTACATTAAGACAACCTTATCTTTCATGAGTCTTATCTCTTTCTTTCTTTATCTTTTTTATGTCTTCTCTCTTTTTCTGGTTAGTTTTTGTGCCCTCTTTGTTTTTACAGGTTCTTTAATATTTGATATAAAAATACATCAATTCCTCACAAGATTGGCAAGAATGGGGAAATAACTTGTTTCCTTTTTCACACAGAAAAATTGAGTAATAAATCATCTTCAAGTTTTTTTTAATTATGACAGATTTTTGGTTGAGAAAATAATTGCATATATAAAAAGTTTTAAGTATCAGATGTAGTTGTATATATCAATTTTTATTTATTATGATAATATATATCTGCAGGTCCAGATTAAGCTTGTGTGGGGCCTGTAGCATGTTCTAAAGGGGGTCCTAAATAAAATATATATCTATATATTATTAATTATTTACTAGCATAGTGATAGAGCCTATAAAACAAGTAAATATTTAACTTATCAAAATATTGACATGTAAATATTAACACTTATTATAAAATGTCAATTTCACCAAACAGCTTGAAAGTATTAAGTTGTCAAATAATTTCTGTTTTTATTTATTCTTTAAAATATTACAATTGGTTCCCCAAAACGGAAATTACTTTGACTCAATCTAATATTTAATTTGTGGCCCTCAAAAATGCAGGGTCCATAGTATTTGCTACTTTTGCTACACTGGTCTTCTGAATATATTCAAGTGTAATTTTTATTACTTTAAATGTTATTTTAGTGGATATCTGTATTTGAGTAGACACTCCCCCCCTTTTTTTAAACAGTGTTTATTTCATCTGCCAATTTGTGCACTCACAAAAACTTAAAGAAAATGTGTTCTCCTGCAGGATTTGACTTGCATCCCTTTTTGCAGGAGAATCTGATATGGTGTGCTTTGACTGCTTGACAAAGATGAGCTTCAGTCAGGCAAGGTTCTGTTTGCCTTAAAGCACATTCACTTGTTCAAATTTTCTTGAAAGCCATATCTGCAGAGATTTGTATCTGACACATAAACAAAACAATTTCTGAAGAATTAAGATTTTATTTTTTTAATCCAGCATATTTTTATTACTGCAAACATCATTTTTAGCAGATTCCTGTATTTGAGCAGACCCTGCATTTTTTTCTTTTTTTTTTTTTTTTAAGCAATGTTTATTTCATCTACTGGCCTGTACACTCTAGAAAACTTCTGACTGTGAAGCTCTCTATAGCCAAATGGTTAAAGCATGCCTGATTAGATGATGATTTACTATGCAAAGAGTTAAACCAGTTTGATCCTGCCAGAGAATACATTTTCTTTTATTGTGCAGCCTGGATTATAAAATCTTTTCATTTTATATACACAATTTTCTTTTTCTTTTCACTTACACTTATTTTCTGGAAGGAGACAGTTATAAAGTTTTAGAAGTTAATATTTTGGAAAAATCAGAACAGAAATTTTCTGATTTATTTCGAAAATTAATGGCAGTAATGATTTTAGACATATGATAGAGCTCATCTCAGTAGCATTGTCATAGAATGAGACCAGGAATTCAAATTTCGTCTTCTGTTCTATTTCGACATAAAGTTTGTGTGTGTATGGAGGGGTCTTTAGCTCACTCCCCACCATTTCTCTCTATTTCATCAACCATCCGACACCTTCAATAAAGTACTTTAAATCAAAACTCTTATGAAGAAGGTTTTTATATTGATCTCTGAAAACTTTGGGTAAAAAAAAAAAAAAGAAGGAAAATTTAGGTGTAAACATCAAGGGAAATTTTTAACATTTGAAATCTTTTTTCATTTAACTTTCTGAAACTAATACTAACAGAATGGTATTGGTTTTACAGAGCAGATTAAATGACTTTGATTAAATTTTGACTCAACAACCAAGACAGATTATTTTTTTTAAATTAATAAAATGATTAATAAAGATTTTTATTTGCACTTCACAATTGAGAATTAGTGGAAAAAATAAATAAAAAGTGAAGAGCTGTGACTAATGGTCTTAGCATTATTTGTACTATTACTATGATAAATCTGTTTTAGTAATTCCAAATAAAATATCAAAATAGGCAGAAATTGTATATTTTACAGTCTCATTTACAAAAATTAGTTTTGTTTTTTTGAAACTCTTTCAAGTCTCTTGGGACACTGCACATCAAAATATTCATACTTTGTTTTTACTTTCTTGTTTCATGATATAATTTTAATTGACTGTGAACATTTTTAATTTAATTTAATTTTGCCTGCCTACCACCTCGACATCAAGCAAAATCCACTGCCCTGTACTGTAGTTAATTGTGAATTCTATAATTTTTTACTTTACAAGGACTACATATAGATTTGAATTCAGAGATGTTCTTCTAGACTGGTTGTCAACCACAGTTAAAGAGCACAGTTTGTCTTGCTATTTAACCTATTGCTGGTGTGAAAAGTGATGAATTCATTCCTTTCCCATTCCTTTCTATTTGTGCAATTTCTCCCAGTATGCAACAAAAATTGTTCCTGCCAGAAATACGGACATCTCGCCAAAAGATGTTAAATTCAATCTCTCCGCCACAAACCTTGGTACAGCCAACAAGTATAACTTCTCTCTCTAATATGGCTTGTAATACTATGGATTAAATTTTATCACATATACCATAAAACAATTGTAACCTAAAACATACACAAAAATATAAATAAATTGTATGAAATTAACAATTTACAATACTTTTCATGTTATTTGTGTACATTTTATTTTTTGTCAAGTATGCTTTTATCTCCATGAACACAAGGCTAATTGCTGCTGCTATGATGTGAGAGTGATGGCTCTACAGTAGTAATTGTGAGTTCAGTCTATGGGTCAATTAGTACAGACTTGGACTCTGTGGAAACAGGGAGAGCAATAACTGAGCAGTACTAAATAAACTCAAACAAGATATCTCTAGAGATGGACAGTCAAACAAAAACAGTTTACCCCTATAGAGTAAATAAAGGGTTCTGCACAAAATTCCCTAATGATTACCCTGATCAACAGACACACGAAGAAGACTACAGAGCATAGTGGACAAGATGTGATAATAACAACAAAGATAAGGACAATAGTCCAAATGCATATTATGTAAATAATAACTCCTCCTCTCAGAAATTCAGACAGAAATGTTTTACTTACATAAAATATCATTTACATAAACACATAGATATGTATGTATGGATTTAAACTTGTATAAATATCCTGCATATAATTAATATCTGATGTTTTCAGCCTGTTCATTGCTGGGAAATTCCTGTTTTTTTTTATTTATTTATAATTTAATGAGAAATCAAAACATAGTCGATTAATATTCATATGAGAAAATATAATATTTTTCTTTCTTTCATTACTTTCTAATTATGGGAAGGAAAAAAATGATCTTGATAAACTTTTCTAATAGCAACAATAACAATTTCCCAATTAATATTGGATTTGATTTTATAATGAACATGGGTCCATAACCCAGTAGGGTCATAGGAGTACTACATGTACTGCAGCAATAGATGTGTCTAGGGCAGGATAACTTGATAGAGCCTATCTCTCTTCAGAATGGTTTTAAATTCAAAGCTGTCTTTCTCCTCAACTGATTACCTGACCAAAATATAGCTAGAGGAAAATAGATTTGTCTTTTTCTAGGGCACTAGTTCTAAATGAATCCAACTTGATAAGAAATTGAACTTGGCATGCAAATTTCACTATCTGTGCCAGTAGCTGTTATATGATCTGCACATTCTTGATTTCATAAATGTTTATAATTATTTGGGAAAATTATTCCTCTTGGATTATCTATTTAATGAGCATTTTTTTTTTTTTTAATGCTATATTACTTAAATGCATAAGTAGTTATGACTTTACACATGTTCTGTTTGATTTTTTTCCTTTTGTCTTTTTTTTTTTTTTTTAAATCTTAAGTTGTGATGATTTGTTTGGAAAGACAGTAGTATTTTTGTTACCTTTTCCATGGTTTAAAATTCAGATTTCCTTCTCTTAGATGGGTCGCTACCTTTCCATTATTATTTAGCCTATAGTTTAGTCATATGTTTGATATTTTTGTTGGCTATCCTCATAAAAATCAACAAAATCTGAAAATGAAATTTTTTAAAACAGTAAGCTTTTGTTCTGTAAAATATTTATTCAAAACATAACAGATGTGATCTTTAAATTTTGGAAAATGTTTGAACATTTTTTTTTTAATCATACACCTCAAACAAGGCCATGAAGCCACTAAGATGCAAGTGGGAGAGAATATGACAAAAATATACTATTAAGAAGAGAAGACAATAAAAGAAGACAGAAGATAACAACTGACATTGCATTTAAATTTTTGAAGATAAAAGTTACAGGGAATCAAGAAGCCAGAAGAGAGTTCCACAAATAAGAAGTGCAATGGAAGAAACTATCAGAATAAAACATATGGTTACATCTAACCATTTCAACTATAAAATGATGTGACCTTACTGCCAATCTAATAGTGCACTTAAATTTATAAAGTCTAGATACCAAAGAGGAAAGTTATGTTATGGCAGTGGGAAAGTGACTGAAGGCGAGTTGTCAGATCAGGACCAATATTGTATTTGTATTTTATCAAGAATCTCTCTAAATATATAGCAAGAGCACCAGATCAGATGTGGCAGCAATATTACAAGCAAGGACAAATAGTAAACTTATAAATACGCAAGATAGATTCTGGTGAGAAATATTGTCTAGTTTGACACAGTGAACCAACTTTCTTAGCTGCAGACTTAGCAATTGATTCAATATACTCTTTCCACTTCATATCAGTGGAAAACATTACTCCAAGAAGGTGCAATGAGTCACTCTCCTGGAGATTAGTATTAGTCATGTTGATGGAAGTTAAAAAAGAGTACTCTCAGATGATTAAAAGAAAGCATTTTTGTTTTGGAGATGTTAAAATTAACAAGTTACTCCTTGCCCCATTTAATAACCAATTGCAGGTCATTTTTCAGCTGCCAATTTAATCATATCTCTCTGATCACACTTACTATTAAGACAGGACTAAATAGTTGTCATCAAAAAAATATATTAAACTTTGCATTCTAAAAATGTATTCATAGGTACATCAATGTGTCTGTAACCTAATGATGAATAAAAGCATTTATTTTATACAACAAATATTTTACAACATAGTATCATGCCTTATCAATCAGTGTATTTCCATTATTCATATGAACTGAATATTATACAATATAAATTCTAGATAAAAATTCTGCTAATAATAATATTAGGCTATGGACTAATTGAATCATCCTCTGTATATATTGAAAGTTACCATGAATTAAATAAACTCTATTAGTGAATTTGCTTTTATTTGTATTTGGTCTAATGTTTATATTTTATAAAAAGTCTTACAGCCATATCACATTGAAACACTTGTTCTCATACAGTCACTAAAATTAAGCAATGTTGAACCTGGTCAGTACATTGGGTATACCAGGTGTGGTAAGCTTGAATATGTAGGTGGTATAGTGGATAATGTCTCAGAATTGGAAATCAGAGAGCTGACTTCCAGTTCCAGTTGGGCTTGTTATATTCACTTACACACAAATACTCTTGGGAAAGGTATGAATCTAGTTCTTCTCTCTCATCTATGGGTTAATTAGTAGAAATTATATCAGTAAATCATTATTTCCAAAAAATTCTTATTTAAAAATATTTTTTAAATAACCCGTAAAAAGTTGATATGTCAAAAAAAAACAAATTAATTTATAAAGAGAAGCTGTAAAAAATCTTAAATAGATGACTTTAAAGACATCATTTAGTAGTAGTAAAAAAAAAATTTTTTTTTAAATTATCATTTTTGTACTTATGAAAAGAAATGTTTTTTTTCTCTTTCTTCAACTCCGTTTTATAAAAATTCTAATTTTATTTCATTTCTATTTTTAGGTAAGTCTCTGAAGCATCCTTTTAGAATGATGGGTAAGATGGCAACTTTAATTTTTGTATCCAAAATGTTTAAATACACACACACTGAAAAGTCTTTGGTCAAATCCACTTACAAAATTGAAACTTTTCAAAACCTATGCCCAGTGTGTGTCTATATGTGTTAATAATTTGAACAAACAAAATAGGAAAGTGTTTTTTTTTTTTTTGTTTTTTTTCCTTCAGTTCAATTTACTATTGGCTTTCAGATATATCCTTTTATATCTCAATTTTCAAGTGCACACACACACACACATACACACACATATATATATATATATATATATATATGTAGTATTTGTTCAGCTACCTCACAACCACTTTTTTGTTTGACCTTTTTTCCAACTGTTGACAGCAGTTTATCTTTGGCAGAACTTTGTGTCCTTCAATGTGGAAAAATTTGTGAACATAAACAAACATGCTTATCATCTAAATGGGAACATTTTCTATTAAACAGATTTTTATTTTATCTGATAATATTATTCATAGCTTGATAAGTACTTTGAATTTTAGAATCTTTGTTTCATAACACTTTATTTTTCAACTCAAAAAAGTCTACCAAAAATTATTTCCATTCTTTTACATTTTTTTATTTTTATTTTGTTGAATCTTCTATTACTTTTCCTGGTCCTGCCAAACTCAATTTTTTTTACCTAATTATATATTTTTTTTAAAAAGTTGCGAAATAGAATCTTTTGTTGAGGGTGCAGTTATTTTTATCAATATACATCAGTTCAGGCATTGATTATCTAAAAGATTTTTGTCAAATATTGTAGATTATGAAAATACAGAATTCTAATTAGAGGGATTATTTTTAAAACAATTGGACATATGGTCTTAAAATTTTAGGTAAAAATTTATTTGTCTAATAATATCAGATAATGAAATTCTTTGCAGTTTTGTTTTATTAATCTGAAATAATTGATAGAAATTGATGTAAAAGTCAAAATAAAGTTTGCACTCACAGTACAAAAACTTCATGAATACAAAAAGTGAAATTTGTATAAGTAGAAGTCTTTTTCTGGTTACTTTTTGGCATAAATCATATTTTAAGGCTTGAAGTATGAATTGTAGATAGAGGTGGAGAATACATGATTTTAACAAGACTATTAGTACTGTTAAAATTTTAAAATAATATCCCTGATGTAATTTAATGAAAAAAAGGATGTAAAATATATTTTGATAAACATTAAACTGCACTCAGGCATTCCAAAAATTGTAACTCACACTATGGAAATTGCCAGATGACAATATCTGTTGTCTGATGATTGACATAGTGTGAAAGTTCAAATTCAGTTCCTGAGTGCTGTTTGGTGTGTGTGTTAGTGTTACTCATTTGTCTTAGTTTAATTTCTAGAGGTGTAGAGCACTTTAGGTTTTTGTGTAGGTATGTATTTGTCCTTTTTTTATTTTTTCTTGTTTTTTTTTCTTTTGTCTTTTTATATTTTCTCCTTTGGCAGGCGTAGTATTGGAATGGTTGTTTTTGACACTTTACTGATAACTTGATTTATTTGTGTTTTATACACATACTCACACACATTTTCTGATATGTCTAGAATGCTGCATTATCCATTTTGTCAGACCAACAGAAATCCTGTAATAATTCAATATTACACCTCTGACCTACTAATTCTACATCTCTTGTATCTCTACAGCATTATCAATTATTGGAAACTTATAATAACCTGTTATTAAATATACTGTCACTTGTAACCACCCAGTAAATTACTCTGGCAATCACATGAAATTCAAATGCTTGCTTATAATTTTGTCCAGATTAAGAGGTACCAGAACATCAGTTATTGTTCCAACATGCTTTTAACTGATTCAACTACAAAGAGCGTTGACAATCTAGCAAGGACAAATACTGTCCTTAAGCACAACCCTTCACGTTCTACAGACTTAAAAGTTTATATCTGCTCAGTTTTGTATCCAAAACATAATCAGAAGAATTTCTAAAGAAGTAATAGATTTTTATTCATTAATCCAACAGATTTTTATCAATTTAAAAATTACTTTTAATGGATATCCATAATTTGAGTAGTCACTCCATTTATTTTAAACAGTATACTTATTTTCATCTACTGGCCTGAATATTTGAAAAATCCTATCAAAGAAAAAGATATGCCTTCCAGCAGGATTCAAACCTGTGTCTCACTTTGCAGGAGAAACCATCATTAGATATGACACGTTTTAACAGATTTTGCCATGAAGGATGTCACCAATCAAGCAAGGCTGAATACTGCCTCAAATCCTGTCGGAAGGCACATCTTTTCTCTAATAAGATTTCTCAAATATTCAGGCCAGTAGACAAATATATACATAGTCTGATAAAAAAAAGTATCAGGACTGTTGCTAAGGTAATGGAGCTAAAGTATGCAGATTGAAGCTTCTTGGCACAGATTGACATTGTCTCCCCACACCTGAGGTTCCATCAGTGACCATGGCTTGTGCAACAGTTTTTGGCCAAGGACAACATTTTCCAGGTCCAAGAACTACCATATTTCCCAGATCCTACTCTTTACGACTTTTTCCACTTTAAAACTAAAATTCCACTTAAAAGGATCAAGATTTCAAGACATCAAGTCAACCCAAGAGAATGTGATGAGACAGCTTCTTGCTATCCCAAAAAAAGAGTTGCAGGAATGCTTCTATCAATGGAAAACAATGCTGGATAAAGTGTAGCTTTAGAAGGAGACTACTTTGAAGAAATTGATATGAGTTGAAGTTTTCTTTTTATAGTACTTTTGCTGATACATTTGTTCAGACTTTGTACTGTTTAAAATAAATGGAACATCTATTCAAATATGAGTGTCCGCTAAAATTAACACTTAAAGTGATAAAAATCTGTTGGATTAACAAATAAAAAGTCCATTACTTTTTTAAAATTGCTATATATATATTTTTATACATACGGTACTTAATGGAAAGTGCTCAATGCCTGTGATAGAGCTAATATATTCAGCTGTATGGATATTAGTTTGTAACCCCGGGTTTCACTCTTTTGCAATCGTCAGTCAAACTGGTTTATTTTTTAAAAAGTGGATCTATTTATGCTTATTTGTGTTTGATTATTTGTGTGTGGTGGAGGGGAGATTTTCTCCTGTATTTGTTTGGAATGACATTCTCACATATATAGATGCACATACATACAGGTGTATGCATTTTAGTTTGTACAGACCCACCCATATAAATAATTTGAGGTTAGGCACAGATACACATCTATGCGTTTGAGCATACATATATACGCAATTGTCATTTTATTTCAGTGTCAAGACTGTAGTGTTACATATGTAGCAATGTTCTCATGGGTGTGTTTGTACAAGCTAAAATGCATACACCTGTATGTATGTGTATCTATGTATGTGAGAGTGTCATCCCAAACAAACACAAGAGAAAATCTCCCCCCCCCTTCACCACACACAAATAAGCATAAATAGATCCACTTTTTAAAAAAATAAACCAGTTTGTCTGACGGTCGCAAAAGAGTGAAATCCTGGGTTACAAACTAATATTCATACAACTGATATATATATAAAACTACGAAAATAATTTTCATAGTTTTGTACTACTTGCATCCCTCAAGATGATCTTGGAAGAAGATCGAAAATACTTGGGAAATGTAAATAAAAGAAATTTAAACAGCTATATATAGTACATTTCTCTCATCCTTTAACATCAATACATGGAAGGTCATTTGTGAGTATGAATGATTTTGTTAAAAATTAGCAGACATAATGTCTATAATTTATTCAATCAGACATGCTTAAAAGAAATTTGCTGTCTAAATATACATATACACACACACACACACACACACACATATATATATATATATATATATATATATATATATATATATATATATAAATAAAATAGAGAGAGGGAGTACACATTGTTTAAATTTACTTTCCTGTTCATATTGGAATCATTTATCTAGGACTTGGGTATCAAGGAACCCATTTTTTTTATATATATATATATATATATATATATATATATCAATCCCTGAGCTTATGATGTGACTAGGGACCAAAACTGAGACCATAAGATGAATGCAGTTAAAAAGATGTTCATGCATACAGGATTTTGTATTCCTATTCTTCAATATATTTATTCTTAAAATAAAATTAAATTAAATACTAAATTAATACAATTGTTTTATTATTTGAAAGAAAATTATAATTCACAGGATGTAATTAAATAAAATTAGTTAATTGCTGTTTATATAATGGTATAAGCAAATCGCTGATTGCTGCCAGATGACATACACATTTATAACAGGGTAATCAACACCTCCCTTGACAACAGACTTATCAAAAACTCCCTTGACAAAAAAAAATTATTTAATTACATATAACTGTTTAAACAATTTTCATAAAATTTATGTCCTTAAAAACAAGAATCATAGAACATTTTTTATGAAAATGATTTTTTTTCCATTATATGGAATTTTTTTTTTTTTTTTTTTAAATTTGTATTTACATTAGTACAGATCAAATACACAGAAAATCAGCTGGAAAATTTCACTGCTAAAATAAACTTAAATTATAAAACTCTGGCAAAATTTGAGTAACTAATTAATTTTTCAGTATTTAGTCATTAATTCGTAAAGGGAATTCTAATTTAATGAAAAGCAAATATGATTGTAAATTTGAAATATAAATCAGGTACTCTGTAATGTATGATTCATTTGGATTAAGCCAAGTCTTAAGTTAATTCTACAATTAAGCTTACTTCCAATAATTTATAAGACTATCATGTAAATCCAGAGCCTTCCAAACTGGTGTGTTGGGAGACTTTAATGTAATTACTTATTCTTTCTTAATTAAATATTTTCTTTAATTATTAATTAAATTTTTTCATGGAATTATTTGTTTCTATATACATTTTTAATTATATATTTAGCTTAATTAAAACTTCTTCTGCTGTGGATGCACTTATGCATCTTTATAAAACTTACATTGCTTGCTGTTGACACACACATATATATATATATATATATATATATATATATATTTACAAAGTCCCTAACTTGAACTTGGTGCTATTTCTAAACCAGCATTGAAATTTCTGTCTGAATTTCTGGGATGATGAGTTATGACTATTTACATTCAGGTTATTGTTAGCCCATGTCTAGGGATATCTTGTCTGCTCAGTTATTTCAATCAAAGTACACAATGCCCAGCTCAGGGATTGAACTCGCAATGACTATGCCACCAAATTCACATGCTAACACATTAATCCACTAATTGTCCTAAAGAATGATGACAATAGTCTGAATGTAAATAGTGTAAATAAACAGCATAGATATATAGAAGCATACAATGTAACCTGTGTGTTGTCTTAGCTTAATCTGTACTGCAGATTATCTGATTGATACCAAAATGGCAGCTTCCATAAGAAATCATTATCAGTGTCGTTATAGTCATTTATTTCCAGTTAATGGCAATTTATTAATTTTTTCCAGAATAGGTCAGCACAGTCAGGCAAAAATGCTATAACTATACAGTAGTGAAAGTGTTAACAAAACTTAGGTAATGTGTTACAGACATTTTAATTTTGAAAAGTATTGCCAATGCAAAAATTCTGAGAACCAGCATTCTGTGACATGTCCAGATTCTATACAGGGGCTCAAAACAGTCTGTTTTGTAGCATTGCATTTTGAGAGAAAAACACATTATTTATAACAAAAGTATGTCTTTGTTTTTTTTTTTTTTTTTCCATTGTGCTCAATTTTTGATAGTTTTACAAATTAAACTGAATTTCCAAAGGTATTTTCATTATTAACATCCCCAACTATAAAATTATTTTTCTTTTTGTTTTTAATTAAATAATTCAAAGATTCCTTTTTTTTAAGGAAGAAAAATGTTTAATTACAATTTGATATACAACTATAAAAAATAGAATTATTTTTTTTTTATTTATCAAAGATGTGTGTTTTGAGAAATACAATTTATAATCAAAGAATGTCCATTAATGATTACAATTTTATTTATTTATTATTTAGATTTTAAAAGCTATCAGTTAATGCAGATATTTTTTTAATCGCTAATTCATAATGTTTATAATTTCTATTTCCTTCCTTTTATAAATGATAAATGGCTTCTTTTCTAAGATTATTTTCTAGAAAATCATTTAAATTCACTCTGTGCCTATGCTGGTTCATCTTCTGGTTTCACACATCTTAAAACATTTAGATGTACAAGTGGATATTTTATTGAAATTGGATTTTTTTTAACCTGTTTATATACTTTATCTTTTTTTTTCACTTTTTTATTTTATTATTTACTTGTTTTTTTTATGTAGTTTTTATCCTCAAAGAATTTTGATTAATTTAAGGGACATTGGCATATTTCAAGGACACTGGTGTTTTAAACAAACATGATTTTGTGATAAGAGTAATAAACATGCTATGACTTCTCTCACTACTTTTTTTCTTTCTGTAGTATATTTAATGCAATCTTATTTCTAAAACTTAGACACTTTTAGCTGGGTGATGATAAGATAAAATTTTGTATTTATAAAAGTTCAAACTTTTAAATAAATAAGAAACAATCTCTTATAATTTTATGTGCTGTGTAAACTATTAAATTACTGGTTTGAAAACAAGATATTTTTATGATGATTTAATGGGACCTAGCATCTCTTTGTTTCAATCACTTTCTCACCAGCTGAACATAAATTCTATGAGCCTTTTCCCCATATACATTTTCATAGCAATTGTTCTAACAAGCTTTCCTCCTTGGTATCTCAACATTAATTTAAGCACAGTCCTAGAAAGACAGCTAGGTCACATTATTTTGCTGTTGAAATTGCTAGATGTTACCTTAAGTTTTATTCTAATAGTTTCTTCTCTTGCACTTCTTGCCTGTGGAACTCATTCGGCTCCTTGCTTTCCTGCCAATATGATCCTCAAAAATTTAAATTTAATGTCAATTGTCATCTTCCATCTCCTTAAATTCTGTTCTTTTATAAGAACATTTTCTCGGTTTCCTTTGCTCTTCAGTAATCTCTTGCATCCTAGTGGTTTTATTGCCTTACTTGATGTGAAATGATTAAAAATAGTTTGTATTTGGAGAAATGCTAACATCAAGGTGTTTATCTGAATTGTTGCTCTTCATTATTATTTTTAAGAATCAAAGATTGATATTTTGTTCTATAAGTATTTCTTGGTTTCAAGATTTCTCTAGATTTGTTAGCATAACATGACTTTTACATGATTTAATGGAGAATATCTAATTTTAGAACTTTAGAAGAACAAAGGGATCTAACTCTAACCCTTGTAAAGGGGTTGTACACCTGCCACATAAGGGTCCACCTACCAAGTAAATGCATAGATTCAAATAAAAAAAAGATCAATATTTGTATATCCCTGAACTAAGGTGTAGTGGTTCAAATATAGAAGATAGGATATATACCTCTATATACCAGACTAATAGTAATTTAATCACAAAATGAAAAAAAAAAAACTTCTATATTACATGTTTTGTCTTTTAAAAAGACTTCTTCAAAACAGAAAACAAATGCACTCTTATCTTACTTTTACTCTCTCTCTCTTCATAAGGAATTTTAGCATTTCACAATTTTTGAGCCTTTCCAATCTGAAAAAAATCTGTCATACATTGTCTATTGATATTCAACTTGCAAGCCTCTCTCCCTTTTTTCATCTCCATCCAGTCCTCAACTATCTATCTAGTGTAGGCATAGGTATCAACAGTGAATGGTAAAGTCTGTTGAATGAAATTGTCAGACCCTCTAGATAGAAACCTAGCTCAATTATTTGTATATGTTTGTCACTGGGGAATTATGTATAGAAAGGCCAATGATTATTTTGTGTTTATTATATATGAGAAGTAATGGATTTTTTTTATATATTAATTCAACAAATTTTATTACATTAACTTTTTATTTTTAAGTGGATACCCATATTTGAGTAGAGTCTCTATTTATTTACTAAACAGTATATTTATTTATTTTTTTGTCTACTGACCTAAATATTTGAGAAATTAAAGAAAAATATGTGCTCTCTAGTAGGATTTGAATCTGCCTCCCCTTTGGCAGGGGAAATCCTTGTTAGATCCGATGTGCTTATACTGACTTGACTACAGAGTGTATCACTGATCAAACATATATATATATATATATATATATATATATATATATATATATTCCTTTCACCTGTCTTTTTTTTTTTTAATTTTATTTTCTCTAGCTTTTTAATTTTTTTTTTTTTTTTTTTTTTACCTTCTGCGATTATTTTTCTTTTTTGCCAATTTCTTTCTGCCTAATATTATTATATAGTTTTTTTTGGTTAGAAAGTGGAACTGCTTTCACTTCAGAAGGGCTGGCAATCCTGTATATATTTGTCTGAACCCCAGTAGAAAAAGTACAATGTAGATTTTAACATTTTTTCCTCTACACTTCATTGTCAGTTGTTCTTTTTCTTCTGATGTAGGCAACAAATGTTTTAATTTTCCTTTCTCTCTTTTTCCTAATGGAATATTTACTAGAGTAAATATTCCATTAAGAAAGATATATTTATTTTTTATTCTCTAAGAATGAAATAATTTTTGGCAAAAATTTGTATTAAACTTTCTGTAGGTGTGCTTAACTAATACTTCATAATGTAAATTAATTTGGACAACATTTAGATAAAAAACTTTGTAAAATAATCTATGAAGATGTACAATGTTAAATGCTTTGACACAAGCTAGAGAATATTTCTAACCCAGACATCTTCAACTTAGAATATTTTTATATAAAAAATTTTCTCCAATCTTCTTACTAATGGCATAAAGATTATTGTAACATTTTATACAAGTTTGGTTTATTTTTTTTTCCTCATGTGTCACTTTACCACTAAAGCTTCATGTTCCAAATATAAATTGGTTGTTTGGGGAATTTATTTGAACCTAGGATTGGCATAAAGGCAGATTCCCAGGGAACATACTTAGGTTAAAAATTTATTACTAATATTATGCTATTGTATTACTGTTGCTTTTTATCATAACATTTTGGGTTAGTATACACGATGGAGTAATGGATAGTGGCTCTGATTGAAGAATCAGAGAGCAGAGTTCAAATTGCAGTTGAATCCATTACATTCACTTATGTGCTAATACCCTTGGGAAAGGTATGAATCCTCCTCTTCTCCCCTCAACTATGGGTAAATAGCAGGACAGACCAGGTTCAATAGACTTGGATGGCAACTGGTCTTCTGTGGAAAGAAATAGCAACCTACTGTGGGGAAAAAATCTGCCTCATCAGTTATGTATCAAAAGATACATGATCGCCTAAGCGTGTATCACGCATGGCACATAACTGACTGACTGACAAATAATGAAACTTCCACCATGATTTAAACTTGTGTCCTTAGAGCTGGTCTTTTATGGTTGCTACTTCAGCCAAGGGATCATCATTTATTGATCTCCACAATGTTTTGTCATGTTCTGTCTCTTTATATCTTCTTCTTTGTGCATTATCTTAACAATACAAGTGTTATAAAGTGTTCTTTCCTTTGTATTTTATCAGTAGTTGTTTATCTTGCATACTGAGAGCTATCCTTACTGCTTGGGCATTTAAATAGTCTATGCCTTAGCTATACTAATTAGGCAGTCATTTACATATCACTACAATAAGATACACAGATAACACTCTGTTGATGGCTGACTCAGAAACAAAAGTGCAGGCCTTTCTAGACAGGATGGTAGAAGAAAGTGAGAAAAAAAAGGACTTTTCATATAGTAAAAAATGAAATAAAAGTTCAAAACTTTAATTATTACAATTATTATTATTTTATTTCCTTTGATTTCTGGTGTATACTCATTTCTTTCTGAGTCCCAACCAGAAACCTAAGGTTGGTAATGGTATTGTGACATTTTCCACTGAGCATTTTTTGACAACAAAATCACATACATTTTACATAGATAAAGCCCTTTGTAGAGTTCAGTCTGTATTTGTGAGTACAATTTTTTGTATTTCTTTAAGGCTTGGGCTATGAGAAATCTCCTCAATGAGTTTATCAGAACCTTTTCCAATCAATCTGAGGGCTCCAACTACAACTAGAATTGTTGATGTCCTCATGTGCCACATTTTTGAGATTTTGATTTCAAGATCCTTGTATTTTGATAGTTTTTTTGAAGATCTTCAAAGATACATTACAGTCTGCAGGAACTGCCATGTCAATGAGAAGGTATATTTTGTTTTTGTGGTCTTTGATGACGATGTATGGATAATTATCTTTGATTCTTCTGTCTGTGTGTATTGTAAAGTTCTATAAAATTCTTACAGGTCCTATCTCTGTAACCAGGTCTGGATGGGTTTCATACCAATTTCTTGCAGTTTCCTTTCCATAAAAGTTGCATATTTTCCATTGCACAAATTTGCCCCACTCTGTCATGCCAGGTTTTATATTCAGAGGGTGCCAATACTGTGCAACCTGATACAAGATGGTCAATTGTTTCGGGATATTTATCACAGGATCTGCATTTTGGATTAACACAATTTTTCAGTATTATTATTATGCTTTCATACATTTTTGTTTTCAACCAGAGATCTTGCATTATGCCCACTCTCCATCAAGTTGTAGAACTTCAAATACATAGTGTGTTCAGCAGAATATTTGCAGTGCCAAGCAAACAGACTTCAGGATTGATGGGATACTAGGCTTTATTCTGATTTTCTCAATTTAAGACTTTAACTTAGATGGTATAGGTCCCAATACCCCAATGTGGAGTTATCCCAGTTGTTGTTACTATTATCATCTCTTTAAATAGAAAGAGGAAATCAAGTTGAACTCCTATAGTATGTTTCTTTCATATAAGCAATTCAAATTAACAATTAGTCTGAAGAGAAACACCCTCCCCCAGATATTTTCCATTTTATTGTCAAGAAAAAAGAAAGGAATTTTTTTTTTTTTTACCACATAGTACTCACTAAGTGCCTACATGAATAGAACTAAATAGTTGTATATACCTTAAAGAAAGACCCTATAACATTAAGATGTTGGTGGGGATTAGTTTTAATCTCAATATAAAATCTCTATTCAGCAGCCTATTTTTCAGGTGCCATTCATAGCAACACATGACTAATGCCAAATTATTCAATTTGCTGTTTTTAAAAAGGAAAAAAAAAAAGCAACTGCTTGTCAGTTTTTTTTTTCTTTAATTATTTCCTTTTTCTGATAAGAAGGCTCTTAAAATTCTTAAACTGAACCCATTCCACAAGGGGGTGGGGTAAACTGAAGCAATTTATGAGATTTATTCCTTTCTATACCTAGAGTAATCAACTTTAAGAAAGCTTTATTTCTTATTTTAAAAAGAAATTCTTTTCCTTTTTATTTATGTACATTTTTTTAGTCAAGAGAAGAAAGTAGGAAGTTTAATTTAGATTAATAAAATGTAGCACAAGAAAGTTCTTAAGTTTTGTAGATTAGAAACATAAATATTGGGGTTGAGATTTTTTTCTTAATTCTTGTTATTTTAAAAGCTATTATTTTATTGTGCCTTGCAATGCAAAGTTATCATGTTCCAAATTTAATATATTTATTGTGTGTCTTTTTAAGTGTCATTAAATGTTATCATCTTTTTTAACATATCAAACTTACCTTTGATCAGAAGCTCCAAGGCATGTCATATATATTCTTTTTTCATGACATAAGCATTCATGACTCTTCACAGATTCCGTTTCTTTGTTATTCTCTGTGAATTACTATGCATTCTTAGGAAAGACAATGAGGTGGGTTCCTGTTGCTTTCTCCAAAGTTTGGAAATCAGTTTTCTTTCTCTTAAACCAATTACAATTAAATGCTAGGGAGCCCAGTCTACCGTACTATTTAACACATAGCTGGAAGGTGAAGAAATAGGATCATCTCTTTCCCAAGGGCATTTAGGCAAAAGGTGAATACAACAGGTTTGAAAAAAATGAACAGGTGCAAATTCAAGTAACTACAACTTTGAGCAACACTCTTCCAATTGTAAGTACCAAAACAGCACTTGACACTGAAATTTTTTTTTTAATACCTGTAGCCACAATTAAAGATTGGCTATGAGTCATTGATGGCCAAACATTACCATTTATATACAAATTAGCATAACAGCTACCATGAAAATTTACCAGCAATACCATCTATTTTGAGAGACTGATTTCTCCAAACTACCAATTATTCAGAACACAACTGTTATCTAAACCAGACACACCCTAGTGAAGATTATTTTTACCTGTTAGATTCTGTATTACAAATAAAATTAAGGCATTTGTGGGAAAGTGGATGCAACAGACTACCCCAGAATTTTAACTCTGCTTACCGATTCTATTTTCCATGCTGACATCTATTACACCACTCACATATCCTGTTTTATATTCTTCTTCTATGTGTTGTGTTCCTTCAGAATATGTGCAATCATGGCTCACCACAATTTCCTGTCCTTTGTAACTCTTAGTAAAGTTTGTTGTTTTTGCTATCTCTCCTAATCTCTGTCCTACCAATTATTTACACAAGCTCATTAGGTAGGTTATGTACTGCTTTTCTCTTCCCTATCAAGACCAGTAGCTGTTATCATTCTTTCCAGTATTGATAGAGGTTTCCTTCCTAAACTTTTGTTTGTAGTGTGTAATGTTAACATCTTGATTATGTCATTATTTACTGTTCAAATTATGTGATATTTAGTTGTTGTTGTAGTTAAAAGTTCTCAAGTTATGTGGTTTCTGTTATTTGGTACAGTTCTTTGTTTGTGATTCTATAATGCCAAACCAAAGTGTTTGAAGAATAATGGTCATCACCAAGACTCATAGGTTTCACTTGCTAAAAGACATTTTGTTGTGGTAGGATCCACCTAATTTGCATAGTGGAGTACCGACCATATAAATATTGTTGGTACCGGGAAGAGAGGGAGGAATCAAGAGATTCAACCAGACTCTGCCTGACTGCGACTCAGTCAACACATTCTCCAGGAACGGTCTTACCAGGAATATACAAAAGACTATATATAAATATTGTGTACACTTTCTTGTTTCAATACATTTTGTTCTAAGTACATTTTGTGTTGCATTATTATTCCATGCATTATTCAAGTTTCAACACATTTTAAAGCATTGATCTTAGAAAGCAGGGGTATACAACTGATAATTTAGATATTTCTAAACAGGGTTTGGCAACACGCATGGCATCCACATGAAAGTATCAATTTGGAGAGCCTATTTAAAAACATAACTTGAGATTTTAGGCTAATGCTTTGGCTTTGTAGCAATTTGCTTTGTTGGGCAAAAACAAACTCTAGTATAATCTATTCTATGTTCAGTTTTCTTATCTCCTATACTAACTTTGTTATAACTGATTCATACACCAAGGTATTTGAAGTGTTTTGTATTTACTAATTCCACATCCTGAAAGTTGCTTATTACACAAGTCATTTATTCATGTTGACATTGTCATTTCTTATAATCAATAATTGCTATTTATCTTAATCTGCATTGTTAGCCTTTGTCTCTTATTTGGAAATTTTCAGTTAAAATCCTATTCTAAATATAAAACCTGTCTCAACATATTCCATAAGATTAAACAATTTTCTCAGATTTATTTTGTTTTTTGTTTATAATGACATTATGAGTATATTATCATACTTATTATAAAACCCAGGTTGTGTGTGTCTGTACGTTTATATATTGGATCGGATTTCCTACATTTTTCAACAGATTTCAACAACTTCACAGGACTACGTAAAATTACCTTGTGGTGGTTCTGACAGTGCCAAAAATTAGAAAAAAAAAACAATTGTTTTTGCACAAAATCAATTTGAAAACATGATTAAGAGGCATTAATGAAAGGGGGACAACTCATATCGAGTTATACTTATTATTATAAAACCCAGGTTGGTTGTGTGTGTGTGTGTGTGTGTGTTCCTTTATATATGGGTTCGGATTTCCTACATTTTTCAACTGATTTCAACAAAACTTCACTTTTTTTTTTTGGTAGGTAGTGTTTCTTATTGTCTTGCACACTTTTTCTTTATTTTTACATTCAGAATGCTTTAAAAATTCCATTTACAAGACAATTGTTTATAATAAAATTCTATTCAATCGGTAGACTCATAATGATTGAAAACAATGTTTTTGTTTGAGTTTGGGTTTGACCAATTCGTAAAAAAAAAAAAACTAATTAAGACATGCATGTTCGTCAACCTTAAACAATAATCTTTGTCAATTTTATTTTTCAGTCTTTATGATGGTCGATACTTGATCTATCTCTTACTGTTACATCCCTGGGCAACACCGGGCTCTACTGCTAGTATTAATATATTATATTGACTTTATTGAATATTGATTTATTTATAATGAAAAGCAGGATAAATATCCAAATTTTGCTCAATATTACTCAATGAAGCAAGTACAGAATTTTATCTGTTAACTATTCTAACACACTTTGACACCAAAATCTGAAATAGGAATAGTGAAAGAGGCTTTCTAAAAGCTAAGAAAACCAGTAAATTTTGTTTAAAACAAAGAAAAAGATCACTCTTCCTAGATGGTAGTAAATATTAGACAAATGAAGAGACTTGAGGCAACAGATGTCTTTCTATAGACAGAAGCTGAGAATACAATGGATTGAAAATTTGAGCAATGACAAAGTTTTAAGGAAAATGAGAACAAAAAGGTCAAGTTATACTTAAAATCAGAAATAGTTTAAATTTCTGGGACGCATAATGATGAAAGAGGGCTTGGAGAGTTTAACACTCACAGGATATATTAAAGACGAGAAAGGCAGAGAGAAACAGTAAATTAATGAGCTTGTGTAAAAGGATAGCAGAACATGGACTTAAGGAATAGTAAGGAGACAAAAAATTAAAGTTGTGGAGAGCTGTGATCACCCACGTCCTGAAGGGACACAGAACCTCAAATAAGCAGCTGTTGAAAAATCAAATGTTTATGAAAAAACTCAAAGCTTTTAAGTCTGCAGAAGAATTTGAACCATTCAGAGAAACATATTTTTGAAATATGCAATAAAACTGAGGAGATGGCCAGAATATTGAATTGTTTCTGTCACTTGACCTTCAATAAGAGCCACAAAATGGAACAGGTGTGAACATTCATGTAATAAGTGCAAAACAGACTTTTGAATCATCTGAAAAGATTTATAACCTCCTTGTCTTTGACAGTACTTTATGAGAAATTGTAAAACACTTGATAATATTTGCCTAATCATTACTTACTACAGCTGAAATGCTTATAAAATCAGATTTGTATTGAGTTCTTCCATCTTTCAAATACACAAGCATCAAATATATCACTTCATTACGGACAGAAGCTGCAAAGAGGAACAATCGTTTTATTTATTTCATTAAGAATTTGCAAAGAGGAACAATCAATTTTTTTTTTTTTTTCATACCTGCCTGGTGGCAAATGCTGCTGGTGGCGCCTGGGGTGGCGGTCCCACCATAGCCACAATTTAAACCGTGAGATCACCCTGGTCGGCGGGCTGATGAAGTCAGGGTATTGCACGTGCTAACACATGTAAAAAAAAAAAAAAAAAAAAAATATATTGTGTACTAGTGGCTGAGTGATTAGAACATTTGCTTTCCAACTATAAGACTTTGGTTTAAATGTCACTATGATCACTTTATTAGGAAGGTAATTTCTTGATGTTAACAGTCTAGGGAGGTGATCCCAGCACGCAGCACCTTTTAGAAAATAATTAAGAACAATACCACTGGCTGACACTCTTGAAATTGTAACTATGGTCTACTCAGCATAGTTACAATATAAACTACAGATGGGCTTTGTTGAATAAACACAAATGTGCTTCAGCAGGAGTCTGCAACAGGGATTTGCTAGCTGCCTTAGCAGAATCATGTATATAGAAAATATATGAAACAGTCTGTCTGTGGATGACTATATATATATATATATATATATATATATATATATAATGATTAATACAAATAAAATTTGCCACTTAGCTGATTGATGTTATATCCAGCACCTTGACTCCAGAGTTTTGTAGACTAACCATTTTTGTAATTGTTCAGTCCACTCTTCAGGCGGTTTTCAGATATACATGTGCATCATAAAGAACAAGTTAGAAAAATTTTTAAAATAGGATTTAAAAGCTTAAGCATAACTCTATATTATTTTACTCACAAAATTTTAATGAAGTTAAATAAATAGCAAAACATGTCAAATTTATAAATTTTACAATTTGCTTCTTATTTAATATTTCTGCTGCTGTGGATATCTTTATACAGCTTTTATAAAACTTACATTTGTGTTATAAACTAGCTAGAACTATTTACTCCTATATGGCAGTGAATGCTGGACAATCTTCTCAAAGATGAAGAAGAAACTTGAGGCAGCAGAAATGTGGATGCTGAGAATACCATGGACTGAATATGTGAGCAATGACAAAATTTTTGAGAAAATTGAAAATAAAAAACACTTACAGAGAATCAGAAAGAGATAGTTGATATTTCTAGAGTATATAATGAGGAAAGACGGCTTAGAAAATTTAATATTGACAGGACATATTTTAGACAACAGGGACAAAGAAAAGCAGTACATAAACTACTGAATGAATTTGTGTAAATGGTTGGCAGAACAGGGATTAGGAGAGATAGAGAAAAGACAAACTTTACTATGAGCTACTATTTCCAAACCACTATACACGTATAGTAGTATACAATAAGACCTGTTTTGTTGTTATTCTTGTGTGGTGGGGTTTTTGTTTAGTTTTGTCTGTGTGTCCAATCAAAAACCAAAATGGCAGCATTCATGAAAAACTGCTGTCAGTTTTTTTTTTTTTTTAAATAATTTATTTCTAGTAGATGACAATTACCTATTTTTCCCAAAGCAGTCCAGCACAGCCAGGCAACAATGCTATAACAATGCAGTAGTAAAAGTATTAAACATTCTGTCAGATTTGATCTATGTCTTCAACTATATATGCATATATAACTTCAGCTGTATGTAATTTCTTATTTGATTTGTACTTAGCAAATGTTTAGTATCTAAATGTTGACAAGATTCATAGAAGATACATGCAGATGGTATCCAGATGCTAAAATATTTTACTTTATATGAAAAGAACTTCTCTCTATTGAGCAAGAGAGTTCCCCAGACAGACACCTGTGAATGGAGCATCTGTTTTAATCTCATCTCTGTACTTTTATATAAACACATTAACTATTTTATCAAACTGAAGTAAATAAGAACTCCTTTAAATGGGGAAAAGTATGACCTTAAATTCTCACTTAAGATCCCCTGTTAGCAGAATATATATTAAAGTACAGTAGTCCTCCTTATTAGCAGTGGGTGGGGATATATTCCAAGACACCCTCATACAACAGATGTTCTCATGCCGCAAGTGGGAAACCATCACTCACTCTCTCTTGCGCTCACACACACACACACACACACACACAAAATAAAAAAAGTGGAAAAATTGTGTGTTATGCATTTTGTTCCCTAGAATGACTTAATTAGACTAAAGTAGTGTTTTTGCTCATGGAAAGAGAGAGGGGAAAGATGTAAAATCATGAGTGTTGGTTTTAATTATGTACTGAGGGAAAATGCTAAAAATGTTGCAACACTAAAATTTAAATTTCATTTTTTTTTCCATATGTATCTGGACATACACACTAGTGAATCTTATTCAGTTCTGTTATAATTTTTTTTTTTTTTTTTTTTTTTTTTCAATTTTGTTTTTAAGTATTCCCTCATTATGATAATAGAAGATCTGCTAAGAAAGGTAAAATTGTAGAACCTGGATGAAAATTTATCCAGACACATACATACATATATATATATATATATATATATATATATATATATATATATATATTTTCCTTTTTTTACATGTACAAGAGTGCTCAATAAATTCTTTTTAAAAGTACTTTTTAATAAAAATATAAAATGTTTCATACACAAATAAAATTCTAGTTTAATTACCCATTTACAGCACTTGACGATTTTTCAGAATGGGTTGCTGTTTTTTTTATTGGCATTCCCAAGCTCTATTGTACTTTTTCATATTTCTTTTAAAAAAGAAAAGAACAATGTATCTTAGGAATGCTATTAATATGCCATTTTGAAAAATCACTAATCCTGAAACCACTGTAAATGGGTAGAAGGATTTTTTGTTTTTGTGTGAGTAATGTGTTTATATATATATATATATATATATATATATATATATATAAAAACCTAACGAATCAAAAAATGTTATTCTACCCACTAACTCTATCACAACTACAACCAAAAAAAAATTATCTAAACTCAACATAAAATTTGTCACAACTAGATCTAAAACAATTAAAAACTTAATCAATAAAAAACAAAACAAGCCAAAACTTGGAGGAATTTACTCTATCAAATGCAGGAATTGCTAGAAATAATACATTGGAGAAACCAAGAAGTTTTTAAAAAAAAAAAAAATACTATATGAACACAAAAGGGACATTTTAAAAAAAACAACACACAAAATGCATTGGTTGTTCACTGAAACAAAACTAACCACAATTTTGACATAGGGAATGCCACTTTGATTAAAAGAGAAAATAATCCACTAAGATTAAAATGTCTGGAAAGTGCCTTGATCACTAGTTCAGCCACAGTAAATTTGCTTCCAGGATCTTACAATATATCACCATTCTTGGTAGATTTTCTGTTGTCACAATGTGAGATAGACAGGGACAAAGGTGATGGAAAGAATAAGAATACAGATGAATTTGGCTAAATTGAAAAAAATATTCTTTCAAAAAATAAAAAATATTCTTTCAAAAATTTTGAAACTACCAGCATCTCTTGTTTCATGCATATGTGTAGACATGGCAACATCAACAAAGCCCAGTCTGATGAAATCCTAATGGATGAAACTTGTCACAAAAACTTTTTCCAATTTGTCATACTGTTTTTATAAATACTGTTTGTTGATATACAAAATTATAGAAAATTATGTATTGTTATATATATATATATATATATATATATATATATATATATATATGAGATTAACAACAATAATTAATAATAAAATAGAACAATTATCATAATATGCTGTAATAAATGTTATGCAATAGAAGAGTTATTATTGCAGCAGATCTTAGTAACCTTTACATACTATCTTTTTAATTTTTATAACTGATACCAAATTTTCTAGTTAGTATTCCTGTGGTAAAGGAAACACTTTATAATAAGTACCTCCACAGATTTGCTAAAAATGAGCATACCATGATGAAAGAAAATACCCCAAACTTAATAAAAACAAAGTTTTATTGTCAAATCTTGATTATTAAGAGTAAAGACCAAAGGATTTTTTTATTATTAAATTATTTTTTTATCCTTTTTAGAATATTTGAAATTTTGGTTAAAAAATATTGTTTTTCTTTTTACCATTTTACTATCCTTTTTGTATTGAAAAACACATTGATTTGGAAATTCTTGCAAAATCCAAATCATTGTCAGATTTTAATGAGATTTTCAGGACTTATTCACAAATTTTAGCAATTTCAGAACAAAAATACCTTCCAGTCAATTTAAATTAGTTTTGAAATGCAGCAATTTTGTTTACTGGAAATATCAAATTTAACCTATTAAATTTAAAACTAAAATAAAAGCTTCAAGAAAGATTTTTCATTTTTAAAAATTAATTTTAAACCTTAGGTGTCATGTTTTTATGGAGGTACCTACTTTATAGTAACTCTTTGTCATATCCACATTGCCAGCATCACTAAACTTTTGCTTCGAGACCATTAAGTAAAATTTAGGAATTGTTTATTTCTGGGACTGATCATTGGCAATTGAAACCATTGTATATCAAGAGGGAGATTTACATTCAACACACAAGGTGATAGAGAAAGTCTGTATATCAGGAGTAAAAGAATATTCAATTTTATTGTTTTTAATGAAAAGTAGAACAAAAATCTTATATAGCTAAGTTTTGTAGATGAAAAACTTATTTTATGACTTAAGTCTTGTCATCTTAAAAAGCTCTTTTTTATTGTGTCTTGTATTGCAAAAGAAATTCTATTAAAATTTTTATGTACTAGAGTGCCTGTTTCTTGATGAAAGTTTGAAGTGGTTCACTAGCAGAATACCACTAGAATAAAGTAGTTATATACCAAGACTGTAGTATCTATTTTCCTACATAAGCACCTACCTCAAAATAAAAAAAATTAAGCTTCATCCACTTTAAAAGATTAAAGAAATTAGAGCTATAAAACTGAAGCCAGCAAAACTATCAACTTTGTCTTTCACTTGTGAAACTCATTTTCCAAATATCTTTTGAGAGAACATTCTCACAATCAACAAAAAGACATTAAAATATTCAAATGGCAAACAAAGTTAATCTGCATATTCTAATAAAATCTGTTTTTTGTCAAGGTATCTTTAGAACTTATCCTAAATGTATTATTGAATATGTAACATCCCTTACTTTTTAAAATGTTTTTTTTTCTGTCTGAATGTCTGGGATGAGGAGTTATCATTATTTACACTATTTACATGTGGACCATTGTCCTCATACTTGTTGTTGTTATCACGTTTCAGCCATTGTGTCCTCCAACTGTCAGGTCTAAATTTTTTATTGGGGGGGTGGGGTTCTTGAAAAAAGAACAGTCAAATCTTGAAAACCAATAGACCTCTGATTATGTTGACTCTTTCAAACTTTTGTTCTCGTCTTTGTTATAGATATTATTATAGATATATTGTAAAAGAAAACCAGTCAGTTATGTGCCATATGTGATGCATGCCTAGACGATCATGTATCTTTCAATACATGACTGATGAGGCAGATTTTTTCCTGCAGTAGGTTGCCATTTCTTTCTGTGGTAGACCAGTTGCCATTCAAGGCTATAGAACCCGGTCTGTTCTACTATTTATCCATAGCTGGGGGGGGAGAAGAGGATTCGTACCTTTTCCAAGGGTATTAGCACATATGTGAATGTAATGGATTCGACTGTAATTTGAACTCTGCTCTCCGAAAATCAACCTAACACAAAAAAGATTTTGACAAGGGTGTGTCTTGTGTAAGCTAGAGTTGTATTCTTTTGAATAATTGCCTCTTTAGAGAAGCCAGTCTCTGAACATTGATGACTTTACATGTTAATTCTTGTGATAATTTGCATGAGAATGGTGATGTCTGGTCATCAATAAATCATAGCCAATTTGTGATTGTGGCTACAGGTATTTTATTTTGAAAGTTCATTGTTGCTGAAAGTTGGGAGAGTACTACTTCAATTTATGTCTTCTTTTTTTTTTTTTTTTGTTTACTACAATAACATTTCAGCTAATTACTCTCTAGTCATCTTCAGGTATCCATTAATTTGTCTGATAGATTATATTTTGTCTGTGTTTATTATTGTTATTTTTGTTCCTATGATACTATTCCTTGTTTGTTTTTGCTAAGCCAGAGTATATAGATTTCACTCACTGGGATTGAACTCACATGCACTAGATGAAAATAACTATATCCATTACACCTGAAAGATATAACTGGTATATTTTAGAAACCTTCAAATTTAATGTCGGGTTTAATTTATTGAGAATGATTTAATACAGGAATTTCTTTAAAACCTCAGGGAATTATATTCTGTTTTTAATGTGTTTCTCTCCTATACATTTATTCAAATGCATTCACAGAAAATATCAGTTATAGATAAGCTCAGGATCAAATTATAAAAAATTACTCATTACTATTTGAAATCTATTTACTTATTCCTATAACTCATTTAAATGGAGCATAAGTTTATATTTTCTTTATTTAGCTAGAAACTTCTCTTTTTTTCCTAATCTCCCTCCCTATGACAGTTTATCAAGTTGTCTTTATTATGATTATTATTATTATTATTAAGTAGGCTAATTACAACCTCATATTTCGTACCCCACCTGCATGTTAGGGCTTGTTAATAAGTGTCTTCTTTACTTAATTCAAAGCAGAAGCATTAAGGTTTCATGTTGGCTGTTTGTGGAAAGAAAGTGTTTTGAGCTTAATTAATTGATATCTTTATTTTGATATGTTGTCCTGAAAGCTTAATTAAATATTCTTTTGTGTGATAAAGAGTGAACAATTTGGATGTGATCTGTGAAAATATCATTCATAAAATCTGTGAATTTATTAAACCTTTTAAGATTGTAAGAAATATAATAACATTTCCACATCAACTTGTAGAAGTTAGAGAAAATGCACAAAAAAAGAAAAGAAGAAAGCCTTTTTCTTCATTTCCTCTTTGTATTGATAAATTTCTTATTTGGGACAAGAGTGTTCATAAAAAATGGAATAAATTGTTCTCTATGACTTAAAGTATATTTACTTTTTGAGGGTTTGCTTAAAAGATATTAAAATAAATTTAGTGTTGAGAACTTTGGGCTATTTTTCTTTTTTTTTTTTTTTTCTTCTTTCATGTTAAATCTCTTTTTGCTCCTTCCTCTTCTCTCTCCTTTTTCTCTCTTCTCCCCCTTCTCTTTTCCTTCCCCCTTTCCTTTTCCTTACCCCTCCCTTCATTCCCTCTTTTTTCTTCTTTCCTTCCCACTGCCTTCTCTCTTCTTTCATCCTGCCCTCTTTCCCTTTTTAATTTCTCACCCCCTTCCTCTTAATCTTTCTTTTTCTTCTTCCACTCTTCTTTTTCTTTCTTTTCTTCCTCTTTCACACTTTATTTACTTTCTTTCACTTACTCCTCTCTTTCCTTTTTTCTTTTCATTTTTTTTCTATTTATTCAACATCCTTGTTTCTATTTTCAATATTTATTTGTTTTTCCTTCTCTCTCTTCTTAGAAAATCATCTCAATAAATAAACTAACAAGTCTAAGAAAACAAGCCTACAAAACAGTAGAAAATCCAGATCACATGTAATATAAACTATTCTCTATCATGTAACCACAAATTTCAAGATATCTGGAGAAAAAAGTAAGGATTATTGTAAATTAGGTATACACACACACACACACATCTGAAGGATATACACCTTCACACATGCACAGAGTTAAGACAAGCACAACTAATAAGAAGATAACTTTCCTTGGGGACATATTTTATTTCAATCACATATGCATGCAGACTCATTATTTTCTGCTTCTATGGTCAGGAAACTGAACTAGTCTTCCTGATACTGCCACATCTGCAATTTGATAAATTGATTCATTATCAACCTGAAAAAGAGGTCAGTTACATCATGGTGAGCTTGTCACAGGGGTCATTGAGCAAGTGCCTGCAGAAGGGAAATCCTGACCATAAAACCAGAATCTCCAGAGAATTAGTGACCAAGCAATCTTCATACAGAATTTAGCTGCTGAACTTATGCCTGACTGACCAATGCCCAGCTGGAGAAGAAAGATCTTTGTTTGCCAGCATCTTACTGGAGTATTTGGTTTCTTTAATTTGTTTGTTATTCTTCTTGATTCACTGAAGCAAGTTACAATTCTTGGCTATTCTTCCTCCTTCATAACCCTGTTAGGCAGGGTTATGCTCCAGAGTTGCCATATGGATCCTGGCTGGTCAATAGATCAGGGCAGTAGGAGGAAATTAAACACTTCTCAAAAATGAAATAGGAAGTGTTTTAACAGAAAAATAGTACACTGAAATCTGAAGGTGCATTGGAACAGCAAAATATTCTTTTCAAAAGCTTAGCAAAGTATTAAGAAACAGAAAAATTTTTGTCAGAAACGAGTAAGAGTTACTGAATTGTTATGTAAGATCATTTATCTTATATAACAATGAATACTGGATAATCTCCTCACAGATGAAGAAGAGACTTGAGGCAACAGAAATGTGGTTCTACAGAAGAATACCATGGATTGAACATGTAAATAAAAGTTTTAAGGAAAATTGAAACAAAATGTACACTTATACATAACATGAAAAAGAGATAATTGAAATTTCTAAGGCACATAATGAAGAAAGATGACATGAGGAAGAAACCAACAGCATTTTTACATTTATTTAAGCTATGATTAAGAAAATCTGTTGCTTCTTTATAAAATTTATATATTACGTTAATACAAAAGTTGCTAGTCCCATTTCTTTTTTTAAACATTAGGGAAATCTTAGTTTCTTTCAAATTTTCAAGATTCTAAAAGGAAGAAAATCATGATCAGATGAAGGATAATCTTCATATCATGCTGGACAGAATGAACTGGGAAAACCAATTATAGTGCCAAAATACATATATAAATTTCTTTTGAAAAACATGAAAAAGAATTCTAGAGTACAGGAGTGTCCTAAAGAAACAAATGGCCTTTTTGAAAATTGCACAGTCGAACTATTAATAGGGAAAAAAAAAAAAAAAAAAGTTATGAGAATTTTAAAAAATTGAATGAATTGATTGATCTGTCTGCCAAGTTAATCAAGATTTCATATATCTTGGAAGTTTCCTGCATCTCTCAAAATCACTCTGCCAGTCAGTTTGTGTTCTGTCAATTTTTCTTTGTTTGAGAAAGTTATCTTAAGATTTACATTTTTCAAACCTCTGAGAAGAATTTTGCATGCACCCATTTTTTATATATATATATATATATATATATATATATATATATATATATATATATGGTGTGTTATTTTTGTTAGACTTCTGCATGAATTTAGGAAAAGATGCATAGCTCATAAATGAAAAGCTTTATTTTAAACAAATTGGCACAAATAAATCCACCGTTAACATCCAATCGCTGCTTTGATACAAGATCGAAAGCATTGACATGTCCAAATCAGATGGGACATGATCCAGTTTATAGCACACTTGAGAGATCTTATAAGGGCATTGACTGACCTCTCTCTTGACTATGCTCTATACCGAGTAGTCCAGTTGATTCAGGCTTGGTGAGCTAGGAAGCTATGTATTTGGGAGAACATGATCATGGATATTTTTTCACATACTTGGATTGACTTGTATGAGATGGTAGAGTCATGTTGAAAGATCTAGTCTTCCATTGTGTATGCTGTTTATTCAGAGCTTCACAATTCTCTCCAACACTTCCTAGTGATAGACAGCAACATTGACTTTTAAGTCTTGAAGAAAGAAGTGAGGAGATATGATACCTCTCTCATTGCTAGTGATTCCCAGAACCATCACAATTGTTGGGAAGTTGTTATGCATGACCCATGGAACCTCAGTTGGGTTTCTGCATAAACATCTGTTGTTTCTTTGGTTTACCTTTTGGACTTTCTCAAAGATTTCCATGTTGAAGAAAAATCAAAGCATTCCAGCCTCTTGATGTTTTAGCTTATTCAACAAGTGTTTTACACAATTCTCTCTTGTCGCTTCTGACATGAATTGACCTCTCTGCATCACATATGACTTGTACTGGTGTTCTCATTTTGATGGTGCACTGATACATTGGAGTCCTTTGAAATGGTTCTGATTGACTTTCCAGGTCTCTTATCAGTTATTTTCTGTACTTTTTGCACAAAGCTAGGTGTTTTGATGGTTATATAACCCTTAGCTTGCATTTCATGTTTAGCTGCAGTTATTGGATCTCCATCAGCAAATTTCATCTCCTTTTGAACTTTGATAATGAAATATCAAGCTACTTTCAAGTAGCAAACTGTCTATATCACTATGTTGCACTTTTAATGCAACCATTACAGCATATCTTTTCATTTGCTGTCCACTTAATGCCAGACATTTATCTGAAAAGAGAAATTAACAGAAATAAGTTAGAAGGTGTAGAATTCTTGAAAGATATGTTCTGAAAGAACTGACACAAACTGTGCATATGAAAGTTAGGCAAAGATTGGACATGGCCTGATGATCCTTCATGTGAAACTCTAGTAGCTTTTGCTTTTAGTTTTTATTCTGTATTCCTCTTACATTTATAGGATCTACTTCATATTGAGCTCTCTTTATTGCCACTTTACTATAGTTGAATCTTACCAACTACTAATGTATTTTGTTATATATGGTGAGAGCAGGAGAGGTATTTACTGATTATCTAGCATTAACAAAAAAGAATTTTATTCCACAAAAACAAAATCTATATAATTGAAATTAATATACAACATGCTTATTTTACC
>CAHIKZ030000624.1:1082500-1150000 GCA_903632075.3 Acanthosepion pharaonis
CCAGGTGGCATGTTTTTCTCTTATTTGTCCTGAAAGAAGTAAATGTAATTTTCAATCCTGGCAGCAAAACTCATTAATAAATAATCCAATTTGTACATTGGATGTTTTCAGATTTGGAGAAGATAGCAAGGTACAGAGATTTTTTTTTTTTTTTTTTTTTTTTTTTTATGGTAATTGACAGAACACTTTCAGATTACTGTTTGAAAGTGCTTAAAACCATGTATATTAAGTCTAGGAAACCTTCCCTTGTAATTTGTCTGTGATTGCTGATTCACTAGTAGTACTTTTTTCTTGCCCCACCCTCTTTTTTTTTTTATTTTTTGTTTTTTGTCATTGTGCACATCTGTTTTGTCTTTGATTGAGCTCTGAAGAGTAAGGAGCAATAACCAGTTAGGTTTTTTCTTTTTGTTATATTTTTTAATTATCAGTTCACAATTTTACAGTGAGTAATGTTATCTTTTTTTTTTTTACCAACCACAGTATTATTATAAAATAATTCATTATAAAACAATTTTTTAAATATGGTGAGCTTTTGATAAAATTTAAAAAAGACTGCTTGTAAAATTTTATGAAAAATGATCTAGTATTTAGTACTTTTGAAGCTCTTACCATAACAAATGTAACTTAATTTTTTATCTATAACATTAGTTATTGATCTTCAGTTAGAATATGCTGTTGTTTTAGCAGATCTAATTGACTTTAATCTTTACCCTTGATCTGATACTTTTTTATACTGTTTTGTCAATTTTTGTGTTTTCCCAATTCCTTTTTTTCATTATATTCCACCTACTTACCCCCACCTGTCTCTTAATGACATTATCCTAGTCATGGTTTCATACCCAGGTTCCTTTCTCTGTATGTCATCATTAAAAATGAATAATATTACACCTCATCCTCCACCAGAGCCAAAATGATTTCATTTCCCTCCCACTCATATTCTCTGTCTTCCACATACTTTTTACCTGCCAAAATTTTATTTGCTGTTCTTGTGCTTTTTCTCCTCCTTTTTAATTATTATTTTTGGCTTTTTTTATTTTATTTTTTTTATCTTTCAATTTTTTCTTTCTTCAGTTATTTTATTTTTCTTTGTTATTCTTGATAACTTTTCTTCGATTCACGCCCCCCCCGTCCTTTTTCCACTTCCCACTTGCTTCTTTACACATTTATCTCATTAGTTTGTCTCAAACTAGTCCAGTATCAACAAGGAACAGGGCACTAATATAACTTCTCAAGGGTCTGCAAGCAGTTATTACTAAAAGTGGACTTACTACTCTGCCAATCTCTTTCTTCCTTTGTAACCTCTCTCTCTCTCTCTCTCTGCCTACTAAGACTGCACCCTTATTCTACCTTTGCACTTCTAGGTTACTTACTGCCCCTACCCGCATTTTTTTTCCTTAGCCATCTTTTTTGGACAGCCTTTTATTGCCAACATAAACAGGATTTCCTTCTAACGAATCCTTCACCCTCCAGTCGAGAGGGAGCTGGAAAGGAGACCCAGATATCAGACTTATCAGTATTTCAGTCTTTCTCTCACACCTACCCAACCATCCACGTTTTCCATTTGACACCTCCCTCCTCTGTTCCACTTTGGCTGTCAGCTCCCTGCCGAGACAACCCAGCCAAGCCTTAGAATAATTGAAAAAGAAGCCTTATAGAACTACATATCTTATCTGAATTGATATTAAGTGCAAAGTCAATCAGACTAGAGCAGTAACTGATGGTCTGAGCAGTGTATTCTGTGGATGAGTTTAACTTCCTTTCTTAATGTTATGCTATCTCAATGAAATATTCTCATTTTATGTGCACCTCTATTTTTAAAATCTGTAACATGATTTTAAAAAATCATATTACTAATTTTCCTATTTGTTATAGTTATATACTTTGAATGCATAATTAATGTAGTTGTTAGTAATGATGTGTATTTTGTTAAATTATTTAATTTTCTCTATTTTTCATATCCTACTTGATTTCTCTACTTTTTTTAATTGTATGTCAAAAGAAGGACACTTAAAAATTCATAATTAGATTGCTTTATATTCTATTCCTATTAATTTAAATGTTCTGATTTCTTATCCTTCTTTTCAATAGAAAGTTCCCATGACCGAGGCATAACAAAATTGACAATATTAAATTCTTTCTATAGTGAAGAGAGTGATTTAAATTCAGGAAAAAAAAAAACGTTCCTGGGATCGAAGAAAATTTACTGACATCCTACATGTTGAAAGTTACTTTTTCTCTTCTCCCCTATCCTTTTTTCCCCTCCTTTCTCCACAAGTCAAAATTGGAGTGTGTCCTTCAAACCAGGAAAATATGGTATATTTGATTTCTTTTAAAGCCCTGATAATTTTATTTTATCTCTTTTTTTTTTTTTTTTTAAATTTAGCTTTAAAAGGGTGGGAGATGCAGAAAAGAGACTGAACATGAAAATGCCTAATTATATCTTTGTTTAGGGTAATTTCCACAGGAGTTGATCCATGCTGTGTTGCTCTTTTAGTCTCTGCTCTCCTCTAATTGATCCCAAAGTAAAAAATCAATTTCTTTTGGTAACAGATTCAAGTTGAATTTAAACTGAACTATTTAGATTTCTTTAAAAGGAAAACATCCTTTTTAATCTGATCATAACAGGAATTGAACCATACATAGCAGCAATCAGCATTTCAATCAGTTAATATCTCTGTCACCTTCAGTAGATAAAATATCTTGCATTTATTTGTGAATTATATTCATCAACTTTCATTTATGCTCTGAGCTCTTAGAAGAATTATTGAAACCAATTATTTATTCTTTAATATGTTCTCTAATTAAATATTTACCTTTTTGTACTTTCATTTGAAATTTAGAAGAAAAATACTTTGCTAGGAAGAAATACAATTATTGATATTTTGGATTTTTTTTATAGCAATAGTTATTTAGAGATAAATAAAGTTGGTTGACACTTTTTAGTTTTTAAGTGATCTTGAACTAATGACTTTTTTTCTACTTTCCTGCTCAAGTTAGTGTCTTTAACCCATTGCTGTCCCATTTTTAGGACAGTGGACATTGAGTTATTGATAGAAATCTATAATGCCAAAGTTTTTGTATAAACCTATAATCAATACCAAATGTTTTCTATTTTTTTTATAATGTCAGATTTTACTGTGGACATTAATAGGCTAACAGAATTTCATAGCTTGATAAGCTGTTTTTTCAGATAGAATGTTATCTTTTAAACAATATTTTTTTCAAATATTCTCTCTGTCCATCTGTACATGTACATCAATAAATCTGTAGCCTAGCAATGACAAAAAAAAAAAAATTGAAAATTTATTCAGCAAATATTTATTTTTCAGTATATTCTCAATCTTTGTCAACACACTTAAGCCAAACATTTCTCCAAAGATTGAACATTGTACAGTGAAAATTTCAGCTCAAAATTGCTCTATGGCTGTAGACTTATTGATTTGTCTGTGTGTATAGCTTTTGGGACTTTGCATCCTATTCATACTATCAGCACACCACATGTAGTGTAATAACTGAATAAGAAATGCAGGACAGCATAGATTATTAGCATGAAAAATGAATTGGAAAACAAAAAATTAAAATTCTTAGTTAAGTTCATTTCACATAGTTCCATATATTGGGCACATGGCCGAGTGGTTAGAACATTCACATTCAGACCTTAAGATCCAGGCTCAAATCTCACTATGGTCAATTGGTCAGGAAGGAGACTTCCTGATGTTATCAGACTGGAGGGGTTAATCCCAGTGAGCAGCACTTTTGGAAAGTACCTGAAAACTATACCACGGGTTGACCCAAGCCATGTGAGTGAAATTGGGTCGATAGAACCCTTGGGGGTCGCATCTAGCTGTGCTAACATGAAGTCACAAGTTATTGTAGTCAAGGGCTTGAGTGTGCTGGCTTTGTTCAAATTGTTGATCACGCTAGATAAAACGCTCTTTACCAGAAACTGTAACTAAGGTCTGCTAAGCATAGTTGCAGTATAAACCACAGAGGGGCTCTGTAGGTGTTGAATAAACACAAATGTGCCTACAATAGGGATTGGCTAGCCACCCTAATAGATGGGTATCCTCAAATACAAGTGGCCAGCTATACATATATTGACAAATGTCATATCATTGACATGTTAGAGGTAACAAAAAATGAAAAGGATCAAAGCATTGACAAGTGAAATCTTCTACCCCTATATGTACTATCTAAGTATTGGATATCTTTTATGTTTTCTTTTTTAATTGCATCTTGTAGGCTAGAAAATATAGATTAACTATATAACATTATCATATTACACACTTAAAAAAATTGCAAGAGTAAACCATCTATGTAACAGAAGTGTTTATTTAACTCTGGACTTCATCATTTACTGTCAACAAGTGGGTGTATGGCTTTGGGGTTTTCTTCAAACATGGATTCTGCATTCTTGCAAGAATGTTTGCTCACTTTTTTCCCCTCTCAAAATGTGTGCTTATATATCTGTTTGTCATCCGGTTAATCACATGTGTGCACTGTTTATGTTAGGAGCAGCCATTTTTATTCTCTGAGATGTAGATATGCAATCTGGTGGTTAGATCAGCTCTTTAGTCAACCTGTTGATGTACCTGGCTTCTCTGAAACTCCAGTGTAACACTGAGAGCAAAGTCCATTTTGGCAACATCTTCAGTGAGTCATATGCTAAATAATAACTTGTATTAGAATTATCAAAAATCAAGTATTTAAGGGTTTTTTTTATTCTTCCTCTCATTGCATATCTTTTTACTGAAAAATGGTTTTCAATTTTTAAGTTTCAAATATGATTAATTTTTGTTAATGTAAATTTGATTTGTTTGAAAAGTTAAAAGAAAAAAATTAATTTAAATCTCTCTAATTAAATTTTCAATCTAATTGAACTATACCAAACAGCCTTTCATCTTTTTTCTGTGATCTTTTTTTCTTTGATTGCCTTAAGATGAAGTTGGCTGCTTGCTTGAGTGGCCTCCTGTCTTGAGTTGAATGTGACCTGCTGCCTTAATATATTTAAGTATTTCCCACGGTGATCAAAGATTTCAAATGTTGATTTTCTAGATTTTTTTTTTGCCTTCTCTACTTATATATAACAATCTTTTCACCCAAATTTTATCCTAGTAAGCTGGGTTTAGTAAATTAGATGAAATTTTTTCTTTGTATGTCAGATAAATTTAAATATTTCACTTTTGAAAAATGACAACATAAAGAAATTAGTCATGTTTTTAAATTCACTTAAATCCAGTTTTTAAATCTTATTGAATTAAATAGCTTTCTCATTAGATAATCTTAAAATATATGAAAACATCAGCCAATTAATTAAAAATGTAAATCCAAGGGACATGTATTAGTTATCAATAGCAATTAAAATGACTGGATTTATTTCATATTTAATTATTAATTTTAAATGCTGGCTTTCTCCTCCCTTCTGATTTTTTGATTGTCAAGAATAACTAGTGACAGGTGAGATTGATTCTGTTGAAGTAATAATTGAATAGCTTTAACTTAGGGGATGATTTTCTTTTTTTTATAAAAAAGAAAAAAAAATGTTGACAAGAAATTGACCCAGCAAAATAAGCAGTTGTCAGAAAGTAAAGGAGCAAAATTCTTTACTTTTTTCTAAATTTAATCTGTTCTCTTGATGCCTTTCAAAAGCTAAACAAGGTTTTAAGAGACAGAAAAAATAAATACTTATTTAATAAAAGTCTTTATATACAAAAATCCAGTTTCCAGTTCATCCTTTTTGCAAGAACTATAAATAAATCACAGGGCAAGACACTTCAAAAAGTTGGAATTTGGCTCCCAAAAGAAATATTTACACATGCCCATTTATATGTTGTATACTCAAGAGTAAGAAATCCTAAGAATTTATTCTTTGCTGTTAAAAAGGAAAAAAATAAATTTTCTTAAAAAAAATATTGTTTACCACAAGGTCCTATGGAATTAAAGAAATTATTAAACCATGAAGTAGGGTTTTTGTCAAAGTATTTTTCCAAACAAATCAGCTTATCCAAATTTTGATTGGTTTGCAAAATTTGAATGAAATGTAGAGTTTCTATATCTTGGCAAAAAATGTTAGCAATAAATTCAACAATACTAAAAATACTGTGAGGATTTTAGCACACATCAGCATGTTGCGAAAAAATTCTAGTAATAAAAAAGTCAATAAAACATGAACATTACTTTGATTTCCAAATAATGACCTAATTGTTTGCATAAATTTTTGCTTCATCTGTATATAGGCTGATTTTGAATGCTGCTTTTTTTGAATGGCCCCATTTCTGAATGACAATCTTTGGACATTTTCTTGACCAATGAGGCATCTACCAGCTGAGAGACTTTTATCATTGACTCCAGTGCTATTTGATCCCATTCATTTGCGTTTGATATTGCACTCATTAATAAGGTGCATTTTATGGTTAGCTACCAGTCAGTTTGTTTTTGAGACACAATCTCTAGAAAGATGGTCATTCAAAAGTAACAAACTCTTCTTTGTGAGACATGGCTGTGTTCCACTAGATACCCAGTATTCTACTGTCATGGAAAAAAGGATGATGATTATGCTTTTTTGTTAACAGAATTTGATCAAAACTGATTATCATTAGATCTTAATTTTTCCTTTATGATAAATATAAAGAAAATAAAGTGTGGTATTGTACAGTAGAAAAAATCCAAGAGTTCACAAAAGAATCTAGTTTCACATTAAATACTGTAGCAATTGTTAAGACTTACATTTAGCAGAACACAAGAGGAAAATAACAAGCTGAATTATTACTTTAATCATAGGGACATTATACTTAACTAATCCTTTAAAAATAGCAAAGCTTTCGCAACAAATTTACAGTGAAAAAAGAAACATTTTTACCTTCCCCCACTTAATGTTTCATTATAATTTTCCAGTCTATATCATCAAGCAATAAACAAAATTTTGATGCTATCAAGCTCTCATAAAAATTCCCCTTACACAAATATGACTAAATTCTGATTGGCTAAACTGTGTAGAGAAAACAAGAGTGATAAGAAATAGAAAATTGTATGGAAATCAAGTGTAGTGTAAAAAAATTACTCTTGAGTTAATTTCCTGAATAGATTGATGACTCCACTACAAACAATTCATTTTTTCAATTATTTCCACCTAAGATATTCTTATCCCAATGTTCTAATTTAATATTCTCAAGAGGTTCAAAACCTGGATAATTCCAGAACATGTCTTCTGAAATATCCTCTTAGTTTTTATGAAGATGACTTTGCATTGCACGCTTAACTTTTAGATACATTTTTTCTTATTTTCTTAATGAGATGATCATGTATAGTGGGAATATTTTGTATGTTAAATAATAAAACTAAATTTTTCCCAAAGAAATGAATGAAAATTTATTGTACTAAGCTACACACCCTAGTAAAATCAACTACTCTCTTACCTGTTTGCACTTCTCCCCAAAATTTGATTTTGATTGGTTAAAGTATTGCTATTTTAGAGGGTGTGATGGATGGGCTAACAGAAGTCACAGAATTTTATATATAGACAGATTATTTTTAGTTGGTACACATGTTTGAGTTTACTTTCACTGTTTAAAATAACAGGAATGTCATGTCAACTTAAGAAATTAAGAAGTCCTCACTAAAAAAAAAACAAATTCTTCCTGATAGGAATTGAACTTGTTTTCTTTTTTCCATCTTTAACTTCTCACTGATCTATTTGCTATTTCCCAAAGAAAAGTGTTCAGACGAACTGCATTCTTTAGTTCCAGTTCTAACCTTCATGTCTAAGACCCACCATGCCATACACATTACAGAGAACCACCCTTATTTCCTTTATATTCTATTAGTGAGATGTAAGTTCTACTCGAACATCCTCTTCCCATGAACCACTGCTTTTTGGAACTGACTCCCAAGAAGATGTTTCTTCAATCACTACAATCTTAACCTGTTCAAATCTAGGGTCAACCGATATCTTTTCCACATATCCCCATAAACTGTGTGTTTTACTCTGTAACCTTCTACCTCGAATGGCTCTTGGGCCTTGTACAGGGTGAACATAATTGTAAAAAACAAAAAAATCCTGTAACTAGCAATTTTCTATTTTTCTCCAAATGGATCAGTACAGCCAGGCAACAATGCTATAACAATGCAGGAGTAAAAACATTTGATTACATTCCAGCAAAAGTTCATCTGCAGAACAAGAAGTACCACTTATAATAGACAGTGAACAGACCTGTTCATAAACACACACACACACACACACACATATCTATCTAATAAATTTTGTACAATGATTTTATTTCTCGCTACAGACTTTTGAAGTTAATCATGATAGGCCATTTATATCTCAATTTGTTTTATTTTCTTGTGTCCATTTGGTGTAAATATCTTCCAGCAGCAAAGAATTTTTTGATAAAGTCTTGGTGCTATGTATGTTTAGTTTCTACTCTTAGATGGAGAACCACTTTCCTCCCTCCTCCCCTTGCTGGTCTGGCCCTTGTAATCACGAAATCTAATTCTCTGCCTCTGAAATTTAATGATTGCTAAGATAAAAACTCTACTGCACAGATCATCTTACTGCAAAGATTTTTGGCTAATTTAACCAAGTCCTTTAGAATTTAATCCCCAAAAATGCACAGCAACATATTCCCTTACTTGCTATCTGCACTTTTTATTTATTTATATATATATATATATATATATGCATCTATTTCTCTTAGATGTATATAAGCATAATCCCTACACATTTAAATGTTTACAATCAATATATATATAATTTTTCATATGATCCAGGCATGTTACAAATTTCTCTTTCTTCATTTATATTCATAATTTTATGTACCATTTGTCATCATTTATCTTCTCACACACACACATATATATATATATATATATATATATATATATATATATATATACACACACACATATGATCTGCAACCTAAAAGTTATGGGAAATTTGAATGGTGCATGCTATGAAAATGTAGTGCAGATTTTTCCTGTGTGTTATCTCACAAGGGAACTACTTCAAAGGTTATGATGAAAATTAGGTGTTAGGGTAAGTAAAAATGTTTCTTTAATGATTACATTTCCAAAACATTTTGCTGGTACATCATGTGTGTAGATTTGTTTATGCATTTAAGAATCACTCTGTGAGGATCAAACTCACTACTCAGTTGTGAGCAAGATAAGTTTGTTAACCATTTCACCATGCGTATATATAATATGCACACACACACACAAAGGATATATTATAGTTGATCTTTCTAATCTACTTTTTGCTTTTCATCTCCTCTTCTACAGGCAATTATCCCCTCTTTCTCTTCTCATTTTTCCTGAAGAATTCTGTCCCATTGGGAAAACTTTCATCTCTTTATCAGTGAATCCTAATGCACAGAGTGAGGCAAATTTATTTATTTATTTTAACCAAATTCCATTTCTTGGAGATCTGTTAAAATAATAAGCATCACTCACTCTCAATTTTTCTATTTTTCATCCTTTCTCATTCTTTTCATTATTCCCTGTTATGTTTAGTAAATCTCTCGTTTCTCTCTCTTTTTTATCAGTCTCTCTTCTTTTCTCTCTCTCTTTATCAGACTCTTCTATCTGTTTATCAGTTGCTTCTTCTGTTTCTCTCTCCCTTTTTATGATTCATTATTCTTTTCCCTCTATCAGAGTTGCATCTTCCTCTCTCCCTCTATCAGAGTTGCATCTTCCTCTCTCCCTCTATCAGAGTTGCATCTTCCTCTCTCCCTCTATCAGAGTTGCATCTTCCTCTCTCCCTCTATCAGAGTTGCATCTTCTCTCTCCTCTATCAGAGTTGCATCTTCCTCTCTCCCTCTATCAGAGTTGCATCTTCCTCTCTCCCTCTATCAGAGTTGCATCTTCCTCTCTCCCTCTATCAGAGTTGCATCTTCCTCTCTCCCTCTATCAGAGTTGCATCTTCCTCTCTCCCTCTATCAGAGTTGCATCTTCCTCTCCCTCTATCAGAGTTGCATCTTCCTCTCTCCCTCATCAGAGTTGCATCTTCCTCTCTCCCTCTATCAGAGTTGCATCTTCCTCTCTCCCTCTATCAGAGTTGCATCTTCCTCTCTCCCTCTATCAGAGTTGCATCTTCCTCTCTCCCTCTATCAGAGTTGCATCTTCCTCTCTCCCTCTATCAGAGTTGCATCTTCCTCTCTCCCTCTATCAGAGTTGCATCTTCCTCTCTCCCTCTATCAGAGTTGCATCTTCCTCTCTCCCTCTATCAGAGTTGCATCTTCCTCTCTCCCCATCAGAGTTGCATCTTCCTCTCTCCCTCTATCAGAGTTGCATCTTCCTCTCTCCCTCTATCAGAGTTGCATCTTCCTCTCTCCCTCTATCAGAGTTGCATCTTCCTCTCTCCCTCTATCAGAGTTGCATCTTCCTCTCTCCCCCCTCTCCCTCTCTCCATCTCTCTCCCCCTCTCCCTCTCCCCCCCTCTCCCCCCCCCTCTCCCCCTCTCCCCCCTCTCTCCCCCCTCCCTCTCTCCCCCACTCTCCCCCCCCTCCCCTCTCTCCCCTCTGTTTTCAATCTCTTTCCTTTCTGTTTTTCTTTTTCTCTCTCCCTCTTGCATTTCTCTTACTTTTCTTCTCTCTCCTCCTTGAGCTGACATGACATTTAAAGTCATACACTTTGATATATTTTATATATGCTAATCTGATATTATTTTCTTCCCAGCAAATAAAATATCTGAACAAATTTGGTAAAATGCAGATTTGTTTCTTTTTCAATTTTCTCTTTTTTTCCATAGCTAGAAGCAAGGAGTCAGAAAGTTACATAATCCATCTTTGTTCATAACATCCCTCCCTCATGATCAGAATGAGTTATGCAAAGTTCACTCATTGCAGTGACTGACATAAACATTTGGACAGTGTTCTCTTGTCCATGGAGTTTAAGTTTGAACTGGTCTTTGGTTGATATCTCTTCTCCCCCTCCCCCACAAGTGTATCCCTTTCATTTTATGTATATTGGCTTTAATGCCACTCTCTGTCTACAAGATTTTCTCTTTCTTTACATCTTTGTTTTTAAAAAAGTAAATAATATTAAGATTATTCCTTCTGCTGTGAGTGTTATTTATTAGAATGTAAACACATTCAAAGAAAAAAATATGCCTCTTTATTTTAATCTTAATAAAACCTATGAAATTGAAAAAGTGACTGCACATACCAAAGTTATTAAGTTTAGAATTTCTCCATTTTGTTAGTGTTTTGTGAGTTTGAGGATTAAATTCAGAGATTTCATTTCTAAATTGTTTTTAACAAAGATAGTAGAATATGTTGAACTTTCAAGGAAAAGATTCAGAATGTTTTATAGGCAATTAACATCCAATAAACTAAGTTGTAGCCTTGATATAAATTGAAATTGCATCCAATATATTGTATATTTTAACAGTCTTCTTGCTATTTCATTATTTGAGGCTCACTGGTAGACTAAAGGATTTTAAGAATTCTTAAGTTGATTCCAAATAAACAAAATATATTATGGAAAACTTAGGTAAAGGGAAATATATTTCTCATGTAGCTCAACTCTGCTCTCATATTTCTAAAATCTCTTTATGGTCAAGTTTCATGGTTGAGTGGACTAACACATACCTAACTTGAAGGTGATTCTCCGAATATAATAGGAGTGCAGTTATATTGGAAAAACCATTTTCAAGTTAGATATGACATAGGTAAATTTTCTATTAAGATTTTCAATTACACAGGTGGTAGATATCAATTATACTGTCTTTTTGATATTTAGAAGAAAAACTAATGTTTATTGTATGAATAGCCATTTGATACTGTATTGCTATCAGATAGGGATTTTTTTTTTGTGACAGAAACACTTCTTTTAGTCCTGTCTTAGCCAAAGGTATCTAACTTTAGAGTTTACAATGGCTTCTAAAATTCTTATCAATAAAATGTGTTAACTGCTCCTTTCACACTTTCCATACATGGCTTTATTATGATTCAATGTAGTATTTTGAACATGCTAGGTCATAAATGTTATATTATAAGTATTTTATTTCTTGGGTCAGATATTTATAACTTTAGTCAATTGTGTCTCACATACATACCCAATGTTTATGAAAAAGCATATGTCATGAATCTAAAAAATGACATAACATGAACTGATAGACAGAGACTACATACTATGAAAAAAAAACACACACACACACACACAATGTGTGAAGAGTAAATATTTGAAAATCTATGAAAGTGACATTGTAGAAAAAAAATCTTTTTAACTAATGGCTTATAAAAACCGAATGTACTCATTAGATAATTTATATTTAAACTCTCACTGGAAACTAGAAAAATAGTCTGAAATATAGATAAAAAGTAAACAAAAAAAATCCTTAATAAAGAACCTTCATTTGTCTTTAACCAAACTTTTTGTGTGCATACATCCACGCATATATATATATATATATATATATATATATATATATATATATATATATATATACAAATGCACTAAATTTTAGACATTGATGTATTAAATATCAGTAAGCTTATTAAAGTATTGAATTTTCTTTATCTCCAACATCTTCATTTCAAACTCCTTTTATCATAGACATTGCCAAATACTTTTATCTTTTGGTTGCCAAAATGGATTGTTATGATAACTTGTTCTTCTGAGGCTTGAGGCACCAAAACTTCAAGTCAGACCTTTCAAAGATAAAACAGATATCATGTAAGAATATCTGTATACATAAATCCTGTCGTGTTTTCAAGTTGATAAAGATTTCAGGATAGCCTACTGTGATCTGAGTGCTACTTAAGGCTGTGTAATAAACAAAAAATGCCTCATTTTTATTTTATTTATTATATTTTCTTATACTTATTAGGCTTCTTCACTATCTTTGGTGACTATCCAAGATTTATCTTCAAGTCTAGATTATATGTGCACATTTACAATTATCAACTGTAGAGTTTTAGGTTCTTCTAATCTCTTTATTTTTGATTGGTGGATCATTTATAAATATTCAGTCATTATATATATATATATATATATATATATATTTAAAATTTCTTTGTGGCAAGATGTTAAATTACTTGAAGGAATTATATCCAAAAACAAAATAATTTTGAACCATCAATAAAAGCACTTAGATGAAAATGAGAGAAATTAATTAAAAATTCTTAGACGTATTTACATGGTCTTCAGTCAAATCTGCATAAAAGAGTTTGCTACCAAAATACACACAAACATATATATATATATATATATATATATATATATATATTATAAATTAATTGATTTAAAATATGTTTTTTTTTCGCTACACAGTTCCAACCATGTTCCAAAAATAGAAGCTAAAAACCCCGAATTTAATTTTGCAATTAAATTAAAAGCATTAGTTCCATTTCATCTTCAAGTGAATTTTCTATCTATAAGAACACCGGATTTTATATCTTACTGTTCTTTCTTTTTATTTATATACATACATATATATATATATATATATATATATATATATATATATAATGTGTGTGTTGGCTCTTGTCAAGGGTGACAGTTTGTGCAACAGTTTCTTAGTTCTATCTGACTGAGTTCTAGTTATGGGCAAATTGGTTTCTGCAAGTGCCCACTTGTCCACTATCTCCTCTGTCAACTATAGTGGAGATGAGGCATTTTTGTCAAACAAGCTAATGTTGGGGCAAAATGCAAGAATATGGCATTAGTGTTAAGTGAACATAAGCTTTTATAATATATATGTATGTATGTGTATGTGTGTGTGTGTGTATATATACATACACACACACACACACTTGTATAAATATATAAAAAAAAAAAATAAGTATTTCTTTTTTTTTTTTTTTACACTTTGAACTTGTTTTTTATCTTTTCTCTTCTCCCAAATTATGTCTCCTACCCCCTTAATAATATAAATGCTGTAGTAGTAGCTCTCGCTGCAAGCTGTATATTTATATTTGTCTTACCAATGCAAGCCCAATGACTATTTAAGAAGCAACCTCAAGGAGACAGTTTATATCAGTAGTTTTTCCAACCTTCCTTTCTCCTTTTTGTCATCATATACTGTGGAGATGGGTGTTGCTTGTATCCTGTTTCAGGACTCTTTTATAGACAATGATCTGATGTTTCATTTCATCAAATATGTATTTCCTTCCAGCTTTTCGAAATGATGCCAAGTGCCAGATGTCCTCATAATCAAATGAGGAAATAGAGGAAAAAAACAAAATTTGCAGGTCATCAAGAGAAGGGTGGTTGATTCTATTGGTCACTACCATATCTTCCCCATCCTATCACCCATGAACCAGATGCAACAAAGATAAGTTGCTTGCATCTGGTACCAAATGGGGGGAGATGTGTGTTGGGGGTAGCTGGGAGTACAAGGTGATATCATTGCATTACTTTTTGTGGAATCAGTTCCGTTTTTTTTTTTGGGGGGGGTTGTTATCAGTTTTCCAACTTTATTTGAAATATCCCAGAAGTCACAGTCTATACTTATTATTAGACATATAAACTGTAGACAAGTCAGTATTTTAGGCTCGTAGGTATTAAATTATGCTATATATCATGTTAAAAAAATATTTATTCACCAATTGTCCAGAATCATCATATCAGAGTTCAAACATTGAATAATTCAGTTTTTTTTCACAAATTTGGTACTGTTTTAAATAGCTGAACAGCATTAAATGTGGAGGTTTAGCAAATACATTTTAAATTTGATGTTTACTGCCATGTGCGATATGCATTTATCATGTGGTACATTGATTATTGTCTATGATACATATATCCTTCTATTCCAGTCTTATTTAGGCTTATGACCATATCGCATTGCAACACCAGCTATTTTATGATCACTGAGGCAACTTTGAACCTTGTCAGTACCTAGATGGATAACCATTTGGGAATACCAGGTGCTATAAGCTTGGATTGCATGTAGTGTAATGGATAATGGCTCACAATTGGAAATCAGAGAACCAAGTTCCAATTCTAGCCAGGTTCATTATGTTCACTTGCATACAAATACCTTTGGGAATGGTATGAATCCATTTATTCTCCCCACCAACTATGAGCTAATTAGTAGGACTTGTATCAGTAAATCATTATTATTTACAAAAATTCTTACAATCTAAAAATATTTTCTGGCTTTAAATAACCTGCAAAAGGTTTATAAGCCATAAAAAACAATCCATCTATCCAGTTTTATTTATGACTAGCAGTAGAGCCTGGCATTGCCTGGGGATGTAACAGTAAGAGATAGATCAAGTATCAACCATCATAAAGACTGAAAAATAAAATTTACAAAGATTATTGTATAAGGTTGATGGACACGCATGTCTTACTTAGTTTTTTTTTTTTGTTTTGCTTTTATTTTTTTTCTTTATGAATTGGTCAAACTCAAACATTGTTTTCAATCATTATGAGTCTACTGATTGAATAGAATTTTATTATAAACAATTCTTATAAATGGAATTTTTAAAGCATTCTGAATGTAAAAATAAAGAAAAAGTGTACAAGACAATAAGAAACACTACCTGTCAAAAAAGGTGAAGTTTTGTTGAAATCTGTTGAAAAATGTAAGAAATCCGATCCCATATATAAATGCACACACACACACACACACACACAACCCTGGGTTTTATAATAAGTATAACTTGATATGAGTTGTCCCCCTTTCATTCTCGGGATAATGATGCCTCTTAATCGTGTTTTCAAATTGATTTTGTGCAAAAACAATTGTTTTTTCCAATTTTTGGCACTGTCAAAACCACCGCAAGGTAATTTTACGTAGTCCTGTGAAGTTTTGTTGAAATCGGTTCGAAAATGTAGGAAATCCGATCCAATATATAAACATACAGACACACACAAACACAACCTGGGTTTTATAATAAGTATGATGACATAAATAACTATAGAAACTATTCTTCCTGGTATGTTGTTTTTTTTTTTGTTTTTTTAACAAAAAAAATTGTTCATAATGTGCTACAAGCCTCTATAGAGAAAAAAAAACAAACAAATCTATTGCTGAGAATGCATTAAGGATTCATAGCTCTACACAGTTCTTCCTTTTTAATTCCACTGTCATCTATGAGTTGACTAACAATGATTTTTGCTGGCTAACTATAATTCCTATAATTTGCATCACATAGTCTAAGCTGATGCACAATCTCATTTACTTATCCAACAATGGCCACAAAAACCATATTTACCTTTCACAGATTGTGTTTGAAATCTTTACTATGTTCCTATGTAGCTCTTCTTTTGGATTTGTTATTTGCAGTTGACATTTAGCACTGACCTTAATAATCAAGGCTACATACCATTTTTTTTTTTTTTTTTTTTTTTTGCCATTGATTCTCTTATAAACCTTATCTGACTTTATCTAAAAATAGTTTATTCATCTATGATTTTACTTGAACTGCTACAACAAAACTTTAATTTACATTCTGAGGATAAAAGAACTAAAATAAGTTATCCTATTTTTTCCCCTCCATTTTTCTTGTCATTTGTCCCCCTACCTATTTTTCTTATCTTTCACCTCCTCTTTTTTTTTTTGTTTTTCATTTCATTCCTTCCTATGTTTTCTTTGTGTGTGTGTGTGTATTATGACTTAAAGTTCTTTAAGTTTTATTTTTAAAAGTTCTTAAAACCTCTTGTGAAAACTTGCCAAGAAAGACTCACTTTTGCTGATGGTTAGTCACCCACTTATACGAGAAGTAAACTAAGATGAATAGAGTAAAAAATATGTGTATATTATTGTAAATAAAGGTTTGTTTTTGTTTGTTTTTACTCAACATAAAAAGCAGCAATAAAAGAAATATAACTGAAACTGTAATATATCAACTAAATGTTTTAAACAAATTTTTGTTATACAATATTAAGGTATTAGTGAATCTCCAATTTACCTTCCTTGTAAACCATTTAAAACTTCTTTGCAAGATTTTTTTAGAGGTAGTAAAGAATGGAAATTTGCTTGTCTAGACAGTTTGACATTTCACTTTTAGACTAGTGTATAATTACATTTTCTATATTGTCTTGTATTTGCCCAAACATTAAATATAAAAAATCTTGTGTCCCTGCTACACAACAAATGAGTTATTTTCTTTGTTAAACCTGACAAGGCACAGTCAGTATTGAATTCATTCCAGTGGTAATCATTTGCACCTGTGGAGTGTTATCCATTTTTCTATGGCATGGCAGCCTACATATTAAATAATTAATGTTTTTAATGATATATTCACTGCAACAATTTTAATACAAAAATCTTTTTTATTGATATTATTGAATGAGAGATTTTGATAGCAATGCCTATTTTGACTGAAGACCAATATTCTTCATAATGAAAACGGCTCTTTACAAAACATTTTGCCCTTAATTGAAGCTTGTAGATGTTAAAATACCAGTTGTCATACAATCACTGAAGTTGAACAATGTTGAGTCTGATTAGTACCTAGATGAGTGACTGCTTGGGAATACCAGGTGCTGTAAACTTGGATGTGCAGGTGATGTAATGGATAATGGCTTAGAATTATTAATTGGAGAACCAAGTTCCAATTCCAGTTGTTTTTGGGGTTTTTTTTTATATTCACTAACAGGCAAATACCCTTGGGAAAGGTATGAATCTACTCCTCCTCCCAGCAATGGGTTAATTAGTACGGCTTGTGTAACTAAACCATTATTATCTCAAAAAAAAATCTTACTGGCTTTAAATAACCTGTAAAAGGTTGATAAGCCGTAGAAAATGAATCCAACAATAAAACAATTCTGACTTGTAGAAAGAAGCCTACTGTTTAGGCTTGCAAAAACTGCTCACAAATATATGTGCTGTCAAAGGATGCATTTTCATTTATAAGTGGAGAAAGTGTGAGTGTAATTTGCTTTTTAATTCTAGTGCTATTAAAAAAAATTTCTTTCTGAATGTTTTTGTATTTTATTCTATTTATGATGGAAAAAATGACATAAAGTGTTATGTAATAACTACCATATAATACCTAACAAAATGTTTATTTATGTATGCTCTACTGTATACTTATTTATATATGGTACACTGTATTGAGGTTGATCCTCACTGGATACCTCACACTTGTGATCATGTGCCAGACTAAATTAAGCATTTTATACATACCTACACGCATATATGTAATGCATATATGAATGCACTAAAAAACATGCACACATTCATGTAAACTTCAACTGTGTATAGATTTTGAATTCATTTAATTCTGATTGTTTCAGTTCTTGCACATACATATCTAATAGAAAATATGGATCTTGTAGAGATTTAAAATGTGTGTGTATAATTAATATATATATATATATATATATATATATATATACACACACACACAAAACCGCTGCAAAAAAAAATATGTTCTATATGCTGAAAGATGTTTGGTTGGTTTATTTAATGACATATCAATCTTTTGTTACATTATTTAATGCTAAATCAGGCAATATTCCAATGAATTCATGGTAATATAAGACTAACCATTTCCTTATATGGAAACAATTAGCATTACCTTTGGTTGAAATTTATAAAATCTTTCCTTTAAAACAGCTTTTCAGGAAAGATTTCTCAACTCCACCATTATCACACTTTCTAGTATTGATAAGGTTTTCTTTCCTAACCTTAATTAATTATTATTACTGTAATCTGAACCTATATTTACCTGAAGTCAAAAAGGCATACATAGGTATGCTTTACATGAAGGCCCAAAAGATAGACATATGCCAGATTTACATTTGGGTCAGAAGGGTATGTCTGGTTTACATTTGGCTCAGAAAGGTAGACACCTGTCTGGTTTACTCTTGGGTCAGGAAGATAGATGTATGGCCAGCTTATATTCAGAATGCAGTTGTCATATTCTAAGTCCTCCTGACAGAGGAAATATACAGAAAGAGAACTGTATATATCTGCAATTACATGCTGATCTAATATCAAAATTAAGCTAATTTTTTAATTTTTCTAAAGCCTTAATACATGGAAAATGCTGTTTATCTTTTCCTTTTATGATAAACACCTATATAGTAGATGTTAACCTTTTGCATCATGTCACAATAATAAGTGCAAGAACTGTGTTATGAAATAGCTCTCTTGTACTAATCAAATAATTTTCCTACTTGAAGACAATGTAAAATCTGAACATAATACATATTTTCATTTTAAACATGTATAATTAGTTTATATTAGTTGATAGCAGTAGTCATGAATGATATGTTTGAAGTTGATATAAAGAGAGTAAGCTGAATGCATGTGCTTAAACATGCATGTGTATACTTTTATCACATTTTAACTGCAATTATAATCATTTGAAAACAGTATGTGTCATATTTAATTATACTACTGTTAAGTTAATTATACACATGACAATCCTTTTCTGTTAGTAATGCTTACATAAATTCCTGATCACAGATATGCCTGTTTTTATCTGACTATCAAAGCATACCATCTATACTTGTTTGTATGACTATTACCCTTATCTTACTATATAAAAACCAAAGTCACTTTTTGGCTTTTTTTTTTTTTTTTTTCTTTTTTTCATCTAACCCGAAGATATGCAGGCAAAGAACATATCCATTAGGCCACTGTTCTGTTGTTTTGATATAGAATGAAATTAACTTAGTATTTTGAAATTAACAGTTTGTTTCTTTTCTGTTTGAAATTCTTTCAATTATTCAGATATTTATTTGGGGAATTTTTTTCCATAAAATATGAACATGTTAATTATTTTTTTTTTAAATGAGTTTTCTTTGATTTATTTATTTATTTATTTATTTTTATATTTTAACAAGACTTCTATTGCTTTAAAATTTAAAATCTATCATTCTGTGTTTTTTCAACAAATGTCTAATTTTATTTGGGATATTAAATTTATAAGGAAAACAAGGTGCTTGGAAGCTAAAAAAAAAAAGAAAGAAAGAAACCCTATAAAAACTGAGTGCTATATACAGATTATTCTTTTATTGGTTTCTGATTTGTAAATTGCTGAAACCTTTTATTTTTATTTTTCTAAGCTTTGTTCTTTTCTGAAGTTCAAAATAAACTAAGTCAGACCCAAGTAGCTTAAAGAAATATAAACACATTTCTATTAAAAATGTATAAGAAGATTAAGAATAAATCTAATTATTTTATGGAAGAATTCTTTGACACTGTTTGACTTGTACTTCAACAAAGTGAAATTGTGAGAGAAAATTTTTTTTTTCATGTTTTACTAGTTTATGTTCCTATTCTAAATATTTTCTTTCTCTCACTCAAATACAAATGGCTTAATTCTTGACAACACTTCATTTGCAATGTATAAGATGAATATATGTTCTATTTAAATTATTTACATTCAGAGTAATATTCTCATTTTTATTATCACAACATTTCAACTGTTATGCCTGATGGTCTTCTTCAGATATCTATCAATCCAGGTAACCACCAGGAAACTTTGTACAGAACCTTTTATTTTTATCTAAGTTGGTAGATTGTTCTCATTCTGCTGTCCATGTCTTGGGATATTTCATCTTGTTCTTTTTAGTATTACTCAGTTTTTATTTGCTGTTTCTACTGTCTGAGTCTGTACAGAGTCTTGGCCAGGGATTGGACTCACAACAGGTAGTACACAATCACAAGTTGAAACAGGGTGACAATAAGTTAGTAGTACTAAAAAAAAAAATTATTAAAACAAGATATCCCAAGATATGGACAATTGAACAAGAACAATGTATCTCTGTAGATTGAGTAAAGAGTTCACTTCAAAATTCACTGAATTAGCAGACACTAGAAGGTCATAGGTTGCAACAGATGAGGATATTAGTCCACATGTAAATGATGCATATAATAACTCCTCATTCCAAAAATTAAGTCAGAAAATATAGTTCTAATATAAAATAAAACTAATTTTTGCTAACTAGTAAAATTTAGTATATCTGCTTATTTGTAGAAAAAGATTTTATTGATTCTCTGAATGTTGCCAGTAAAATAAAATGTTGGGTTTAAATCTTTCACAGGGGCACATGGCCTAGAAACAACAATACCAACAACAACAACAACAACAAATGTTACAGGTACATTTTATTTTTAAATTTGCTGTTTACCTAATCATTAATAAATAAATAAAACAAAATTGCAAAGCTCACACTTCTTTTGCTTCCCAACAATGCCTTACTCCCAAATTTGCAGTTCAATTTAATATTGACCAAAACCATGCTTAACAATTGCTTTTCCTTATATTTATATATTCCCTTATATGGTGCATTCGGTTTTTGCTAATGGTTAATAGTTACATTACTAACAGAAAGAAATAGAAATTATTATATAACAAAAGCAGTAAATATTTTTGCTTTTCTTTTTTCTTTTTCTTTCTCCTCTTAGGCTCAAATGTTTTCTCTTTCTTTTAAATGCTATGCCCCTTGGACCTCCATTGATTCCCTTTCTTTTATTATTTGTGAATTGCCACACTTTCTTAGAAAAGAGTGGAGTAGTTTCCCATTGCCTACTCTGTCTTGGAGTTTAAACTTTTTTTTTCTTAGAATAGTTCCTATCTAGGGATACAGAACTCAGACTAATGTCCCTGCTATTTACTCTATAGCTGGGGTTTGAAGAGATTGATTCCTGCCTTTTCCAAGAGCATTAGTGTGAAAGTAAATGCTGGAATTTGAACTCAGCTCACAAATTCCACTTTCTGCACCAATAACAATTACATTAACTGCACATGCTCAAGTGTTTGTAATGTTTAAACATCAGCTTGATTACATCTCAAAATTACCTATGACATATTACCTGCAAATATCAATTTGTTCAAAGTGATGTTATATGTAACAGTTAAATGGAGCAGTTAAATGGAGCTAAAATTCCACCACTCTAAGAAAAATGCCATGGTGTAGCCAACAAAATCTTGTCTACTACACTGACAACACCCAGATTGCAAATAAAACTAATATATTAATTCTTTATTTTCCAACATTTTTTTGCTTGTTTCAATACTTTCAAACACAAATTTCTAGCAGTTTTTGTTTGTTTCAGTTCTTTCTGACCAACAAATTGTTGTTTTTTTATATAATCAAATAGCTGCAATAAAACAGCTTTCTTTTTTGAATGCTGAACTGTTAGGAGGAAAGACTCTCAAAAGTGAAACGGACAAATAAATCTCAAATCCATATGGAACTATCATTTTTTAGTTTAATTTCAGATTTAGCAAGTATTGTTGTCTCAGAAAAAAGGTTTTATACTTAAAAGATCTACAATATGAAATTTTAATCTTTATTTTATACACATGCATACTATTGTTTCACTCCTTGTCATAGTGTTATACTTAGCAAGCTTGCCTCACGGATCATTACTGTTGAGTAGTATTTGATCCTTACTTAGGTGCCTTCTGCATGTAGCCTTATGCCAAAGTTAAGCTACATTTAGTAAATGTCTATTTAACACAGATTTGATATGTAACATGTTGACAGCCAGAAGTCAATTATGAAATCTGACTTCAAAAGCTAACTTTATAATAGCCAACTTAGGCAAAAAAATGTTTGGGTTGATTTATAGCTTCAACTGAAGTTATAATATTGTTTTCACACTAAAATTATCACCGCAAATAAACTTGTTGGCTTCTGCAAATGAAAATGTATCAGAAAATGCCAAGCTCAAGATAACTCGTAGTTGGCACAGCACTTGATAACTTGTAGTCAGAATAATAATCAAAATTGACAAATTATCTTATGGTTGGCAGTTAATATATCAACAAAGCTTTCTTCTCTTGTGTGTCATGTCCTTTTAGAATGTGAGCAATGATATGCTTCCATAATTTCCCATCTTTTGTTGCTCTAAGTAACTTTTGACTCTCTTCCATTCCATGTTGTCTCTGTTCTGCTATCTCTTCACTCACTTATTAAGTAGATTACTTTCTGTTTTCCTCCTGCTTCGATTGCTTTTGATGTGTCCCGTGAGTGTTAAATTCTCCAGGCCTTCTTTCTTTATTATGTCCCAGAAATTTCAACTTCTTCTGATTGTAAGTATAAATTTTTTTGTTTCTATTTTCCTTAAAACTTCCTTATTGCTCTCTTGGTATCCTCAGCATCTGATTAGAGAACATCATCTCTACCAATTCAAGACTCTTCTTCATCTGTGAGGAAACTGTCCTATATTCAATGCCATATAGGAGAGTACATATTACATAGATGTTCAGTATTCTGTTCTTTGTTTCTAATTACATTTTCCAATCTTTCAGTATTTTGCTTAGTTTCTGAAAGACATCTTTCCCTATTCCTATGCACCTCCAGATTTCTGTATCACACTTTTTGCTGTCTGTTACTATACTTCTCAGATAAATTTCTGTATCTGATTTTAACATCACCAATATATAGCTCACACAGTGTTTTTTCTCTTTCAGTTAATAATCGATGTATACTCTGATAATTACTATAAAGATAGAAAATATATAACCATATGACAATCGCTTCTAATGATTTGTCCTTCAAGATCATAGAATTCATTTGATTCTGAAAGTGTTTGCATATTGTGGATTAATTTAAAACAAGTATAATCCAATGTAAAGTCCATTAAATTGTGATTCTTGAATTGTTTAGATTGAATTGAAAATATAGAATTAGTCCAACAAGATGATTAAATAAGAAATAAGTAAGAAAATCTTTATGAATTTTACATGTTTTGCTATTTATTTAACTGCATCAGAAATTTTGGAAATGGAATAATGCAAAGTTGGTTTTGACTTCTGTTTTATTTTTATTGGTTATATAGACATCACATTTTTTATGGCATTAATAAGTAAGTATGTATGTATCTGTGTGTGTACAGGGGGACTTTGTGGGTGTTGAGCAAAAACACAAATGTGCCTGAATGAATAGCCGCCCTAGTAGACAGGTATCCTCGAATACGAGTGACCAGCTATTATATCATATCTATGTGTGTATGTGTCTCAATTTTGTAGAGTGGATGTCATGTGTGCATGTTAACATTTTATCAATTAAAGTGTATATTAAAAATTGAGTAAAAAATAACTTAACCAAAGAAACTAAATTATTTCTGCTCAGAGAGAATTTGATAAATCCTCTTTTGCATCAAATACAAGTGCTGCCTGGGATAATCTTGCTGGTGGAAATTTATAAAATAAATGTACCTGTTTAAATAAACATTCCACCAGGAATTTTTAAAATAAGTTCAATAAACATGGGACAAAATTGTGCTGTGAGAAAAACAACTTTTAAAAAAATAAGTGTGCCATACCAAATAAGCACCAATTCAGGGGAAAAATCAAAGAAAATAATTTAATTTTGTCAGCAATATATTTAGTACATAATAGTAATGTTGCGATGAAGTGCTACAGTTCATCTTCAAAAAAATAAAAGTTCAAATATGTGAGCCTTTGGAGTGTCTCTAAAGTAGGGGTTCAATTCAAAAGTAAAATATAATGTCAAAATGAACCCTAAATTTGTGTTCAAAATTGGCACATTATGTACAATTCACACTATAAAAATACTACTGACCTGGACCTTGACTTTTAGTCTGCATTTGTGTACGTCTCTGTATATCTGTTACAAAAATATGTTTATAATAATAGTCTTATGCTTTGTTTTATTTCATTTTTTTCAAATTTTTTTTAATATTTTGATGTATTCTGAAATTTATTGAATTAAACTACCCGTATTTCTTCAGAAAGAATTTGTTAAAACAGTAAATAAATTCACTAGAAATTAAGGGTAAATTTTTAAATACCAAATTCAGTTAGTTTCTTTTCTTAGTAATCAATATGATGCCTTAGAGATAGACTTTTCTTGTTTCACACCTGAGGGACCTTTGATCTCCAGCAAACTACATGTCGCATATAAAACACAGCATAGCATACAGCATACAAATGCTCTAAGCTTACTTGTCTACACTGTCATCATCTTATATATAAAGTACAGAGTATGCATGTGTGTCCAAACAACTCCTCCACTCCCACTAGTCTGATTTCAATGATTCATAGCTCATTCAAAAGCCCGAGAAAAGTTAGGTGCAGGGAACGATTTTCATTGAGCTCAAATTCAGGGTTGCCAGATTATGCTAGATTAAGAATATATATTAATATATTATACTAGCCATTATCGTTGCTTTCATGGTTCAAGGGAGTAACTTTTATTTTTCCTTTTGTATCCAAAATTGCAGTGCACATTTTATTATAAACTAGCTTAAAAGCCACGCTATCCAAGAATTGGCCAAGAATTTTCCATAGAAGCTAGCTTAAATGCCACCTGTTGTGACACAGTCAGTTTTTAAGGTGGGAACCTGAGCATGTACACCAGGTCTAGGAACAAAAATTCCCCACAACCCCCACAACTATCAGTTGCACTGGCCTCAGTGTAAGCACCGATCCCCCTCTGTATAATTTTCTTCAGTTGTGACTCTGTCCTTTGATGGAGCCGCCCCTGAGTACACTCTACCCAAAGACAGAGACACAAATGAGAAATAAAAGATGTGTTACAAACCACTAAAGAGATCAGACATTTACTTGATCCCTACTGAGTCAGGTTGTGACACAAGGTCAGTTTTTAACGTGGGGACCCAGGTGCCTTCACTCGAGCCACTAGTCTTAGCCGGTCCAAGCTAGTCATAGCTGTGATACTAGCACCACTGGTAAGTATCAGTGTATAAACCACTCAAGAGAGCAAGGTTTTTTTTACCTCACCACCCCACGAGGCAGGATGTGTGGCACAAGGCCTTTTTTAATGCAGGGTAAAACCAAGCCTGTGGGCTCAGGCAAAAATTCCCCGTAGACCCCATAAAAAAACTGGGTTGGGTAGCTGTCTACCTCCACAGACAAGACTCTGCTCTTCGGCATAGCGGCATAGCCTCGTCTGGGTTCCTCTTCACCCAAAGGCAGAGAGTTCGACTAGCTTAGCTGAAGATGAATCTCTAACTAATTGCTGAAGCAAGGCACTCAAGAGAGCAAGTTACATGCTAAAATCTGTGTTATGCATTATCTATTTCTAGGCAATATCACTCGTCTGATTTAACTAATTTGTATACTGATTTAAAAAAAATTTATTTCATTAATTAACTGTCCTACATTACTGTTCTTTTATTTGAGGATCGTTTTTGTCATATCAAAAATAGTTCTGTTTAGAAATTTTTGTTTCAAAGATTTCAAGTAGTGAATATATCTTACTTTGCAAAGCAATAGTGAGTGGGTAAAGCTTGCTCAAATTTAATAATAATTCTACCAAACCAACAAAGAACTCTTCTCAAAATGTAAATCTCTCATAATCTTGCACACACATACTATGTACGAGGAAAGAACACCTCTACATGCATATTTATCTGGTTTGCTAAGGCAATAAAAATATTGTTAATTGTACCTAATTGTTTATGTATTAATTCTTATAAGCTTTTTGTTTGAAGAAACTCCCAAGTAACATTACTATACAATACATCTAACACAAATATATAGTTGATTACTTGGTAACATGGCTACAAATGTCATTACACACCCTTTACTGAACAAAAGGGAGTATAAATGTATTGACTTAGAGATACTGGAGTTTCATTTTGTTGAGAAGTCTTTTGATCTCTATCTGCTTTGCTTATTTCTTCGGCTGAAGGGAATTGTTTGGCTTAAGAAAGCAGGCATTTTCCTCTTAGTCGACTAACTACAAAGGTTTTTAAACTTACAGAGATTGATAGAAAATTCTCATTTTATACTTTGTGAGAAGTTTTCTATTGTTTCCAACAAATTTTTAATCTTATTTCAGATTTTGTTTTTGGTGACTATTCCCTGGAGCCTGCCATTTGTTCCACTTTTTGTGTTGCTTTTTTTAACTATTAAATTTTTACATGCTGGCTATTTTAATTGTTAACTTTTAAATATTACAGCACAAACTGAAATTGTCAGAATCAAGTTTATTAGCAGAATGTTTGCATTGTAAACATTGACTATTCAGTATCATAATTTGACACCAAATGTATGTATGTATATTGTACATATATTGTAACTGAAACCCACATTTTAGAGCTAGTTCACTTGTTTCTATTTTTAAAGTTTTATAAGAAACAATCCCAAAGAAAAAGTGAAATTTTTAAAAAGAGCAGAAAAAAAATTACATCTAAAAAAATACATTTTTGTAGAGAAAAAAAATTAATTTAACAAAATGTTTTTTCATTTTATTTCTATAACATTGATATATATTGATATGTAATATCAATTTCTGTTTACTTCCAGGCAATAGTTTTGTCTATATTTACATTTGATTCCACTCAAAGGCATTTCTTTAACATAAAACATTTTTCTGTTACATCTGCCTTATGTCCCAAGTTGCACAAGCACTGATCAGAACTAACAGGAGTCAAATCACCACTGACTCCCAACCAAAACCACAGTCATGTGGTCCCCACCCCATCCAACAATAGAGGTGATATATTTGAAAAACTTTTTTTAAGTACTCCTGTTGCTTATTGCGGTTTTTTATTCTTTCTTTAAACTTACTGGTTTGTGACTGACTAAAAAAAAAGGAGCTTTTTATTTGTAGCCATTTTTACTGGTTTCTCTCTTTCTTTGTTTTGTCTTTCTTTTTACTTTTTGCTCTTATTTCTTTTTTCTTTTTTTTTTTTTTTTGTTCAATCTTTATTACTAATTGTTTTTCATTATTCTGTTTTTACAATTGGTTTCCTTTATTTTTGTATTTAATACACCTGACAAAAGCTGAAGAATGTTTCCACATGAAACATAAGAAACATTATAGTCTAAAAGAAAAATACAAAAAAAAAAGATTTAATTTTAGAACTTTGGAAAACATTTCAGTTATCATATTTTTTTAAATTTGAAAAGATCTTTACTGTATTTATACTCACTTTTCTTTGGTCCATCTTTATCACCCCCCACCCATATTTTTTCTCTCTTTAGCTGTGAGCAATGAATTTACACCAATAAATTATTCAAATTTCCTTTGCATTAATGCCCTTGAGAAAAGCATGTATCCACCTACCTTGACCGACTATGAGTGAAACTGTAAGGCAGACTGGGTTATTCGGCCTTGGTTGGTAACCAGATTAGAAGGAAAATTCTGAATTGAACCCATACTTTCCCAGGTACAGTTAAAAAAGAACCTGTAAAAAAAAACCATGATTGCCTATAACCTGAAAGGATTTTTTGTTCTTTTCAGGATGTGAGCAATCATGGCTATCCACAGATTCTTTTTCTTATTTGTGAATTATCATGACCTTTTTGGGAAAGGTGGTGAAATGGTTTCCATGGATTCATACCTTTCCCAAGACCTCTGGTTCAAAAGTGAATGTAGACAAGTTTGGAATTTGAACACAACTTTTCTGATTCTCCTTTCTGCACAAGTTATGCATCTCTGCACATAAAAAAAAAGAACCAAACATTAAAACGCGTTATAAAAACAAACTCCTTTTTTTTTCTTTTTTTTCTTTTTTTGTTACCTTCAACTTTGTTTCTCTAAATTTATGCAATTTGCCTTGTTTTTTCCCCTCAATTATACATGACCCTTTCTTTTTTTTTTTAATTGTACCTCCACCCCCAAAAGCTTCTTACAAGTCATTTGCTTCATATTCCAGAATTTTTCATTAACTCCCTCCTCTCTCTTCATTTCATTTTCCACTAGCAATCTTTTTTCTGCTAATCTGTCCTGTATTTCATTTTTAAAATCTGTTTTTGCTCTCAGCTCATTAGAATAAAAAATTTTAAAATTAATTTCCTGATATTTTTATTTTTACTATTTTCTTAGACTTTTTAGAATCTTAGTTTTTAGATTTTTAAGTAATGAAAACAAAAAAATGTTCAACTTTTATTTATTTTTTTTTAACCTAAGATCAACTTGTTATTTTTACTTGATCTTAATTGCTCTATTCCACATTCCTTTTAAAGCTGATTTTGTAAGAGCTACAGATGATGATATGTGAATCATATTACATGAGAGGATGTGTGTATATTCTTTCTATTAAACTAATTTATTTTACATGATGTCTTTAATTTTCTGAATGTTTTAGGTTTTGAAATTTATTTTTGGAAATTTTAAAAAAGTAAATGTATTTCATCCATTGGAGAATATTGTTTATTTTCTTCCAGTTTAATTTTATTCTGAATTTAATTTTGCAATTCTTTTCAAATACATTTTCCCCATTAATATCTTTCAATTTTCTTTAATTTTCCTGTATTTAAAATATTTGAATGCAAGTTTTTCATTTTGCTGGTTTCATGAAATTAAATTTAACCAAATAAACAAGTTTCAAAGCATTTCATATTTTTTTTTTTTTTTACTTTTTAAATAATTCCCAAGTTTTTGCATCACTTTGTGTTTGTGTGTGTAATTATAGAACTTTTTTTTTTTTTAACATTTTAGTTTATGAAAAATGATCAATTAGAATGGATGTTTTCAAGAAAATGAATTACAACTCAACGTAAATGTTAGAATCAAATAAAGATAATGATTTTTAAGTTAACATCATAATCATGGCTACTTAGATATTTTTTTTTTTATTATCTGGCCTCATATTTTCTGGTTATTCTGTTGTATTTTATGTTAAAAACATCAGATTTTTTTCTGAATATAACATAAAATGGCTATGGTGTGTTTTATTTAGAAAAGAATGTCTTCAGAAAATTATTTTCTTGATGGAATCCATCCTATATACAAAAAGATAAAAGTACAATAAATCTCATCAATTTAAAGTTGAGCTGGATTGATGTAGCCATAAATTCTATGCTAACAGTTTCTTTTCTTGCACTTATCACTTGTGGAACTCCCTTCCAGCTCCATGCTTTCCAGCTAACTTTAATCTGCTGAATTATAAATGTATTGTCAATTGCTATCTACTGTCCTCCTGATTACTGTCTTCTCTTCCTGCTCATTATTAATGATTCTGTTCTTAATTCTTCCACACCCAGTAGGCCCTTGTGTCTTAGTGGCTTTACTGCCTTGCTTTAGGTGAAACCAATTATATATATATATATATATATATATATACTGACTACAATTTATATTAAAATGTTAAAGATACTGTAACTAGATATTTGAATTTAAATATAAATGTCTGATGTATGTGAATTTTAAACTTAGCCTTTTATCACTTTTATTTTTATGGTTTTTGATTTTAACTATCCCATATTAGTCATAATTTTGTGAAGAAAGGTAACATGTTGTATGACCCAGGAAATAAATTTACAATAGATAATTGTGAAATAAGCACACTTTCAATACATTTACACCTTAATAAATTTCTTTCGCTTTTACTCATTATTATTCAGATATATATTTCTCATAAAAAGGTGTAATAAATTTGGAAAGAATTTTTCTATATATTTTGTCCTGTTTTATGTATTTGTATCTGCCCAAATAAATAGGATGTCTTGTCAGTTGTAATTTAGCCTTTTTAATTTCCTTTACCTTTGTGACACACCAGTAACCAGATGAGATGACTAGCAATGGGACAGTTCAGGTAGAGATTAATTTATATCTTTCTTGTAGAGCATTAGGGTGATAGGCATAAGTAGTTACAACTGTTTAGTGATTTTCCTTTTCTAAATTTCAAACCATTGTGCCAATTTTCACTTTCTAAAACAGACAAACATAATAGAATAAAAACCTTTTTACTTGGTTTCAATCCTTGCCCACACCAATATACTAAAGATGTTAGAAAAATTTATTATAGGTTATAGTATAAAAAACCTTGCTTTTTTACATCAGTTGAGATTGGAGTTCATAACCCCACACCAATGTTAATTGTAAACTCCATAATCATGGCAGCATAAGGCAGTGCCTCATCAGGGCTGCATACAGTTTTGAGTTGTCCTTGATTGTTCAAGACTGATTGCCAATCATAGCTAGAGAGCCATGTCTGTCCTACTATTTAATCCATACACAAGGGGTGAATTCATACCTTTCTCAAGGCAATTTGTGTGAAAGTAAAAGTAACATACTCAACTGGAATTTGAACTTGGCTTGCCAACTTCTCATTCCGAGTGACTAACTATTACACTGCCTGCACATCCAACAAATAGTAAAAATACTAATAAAGGCTGTACAAACAGAAAACAATTTATTGATCAGACACTGTATGAAGAATAGTAAGAAATAAAAATAGAATATATCTCCACTCACCCCTCCCAACCCCTACTCAGCCAAAGATGAATTTCGCAACCACACTCTCATCCTGCAAGTAAGTGCTGAAAAGGAAAGGTGATGTTTTCTTTGGGCCTAATTTCAACAGGTGAATTTTATGGCACTTACCAGAGTTGCCCTAATAACAACAAAACAGTTTTCTCCCTTGTTATCTACTCTTTGAGTTCATAAACAGCCATTTTGTTTTTAGTGTCAAATAGCACTGCTTGTTGACTTTTTCTCTGGTGGGATATTTAGTTAGAATTTTCTGCTGCTGCAAGCTACAAATTTAGGATATAACAACATCACAATTGTTTCTAACAAGACATCTTAAAAGAGTGGGGTCTGCTAAAAATCTCAGAGTGGTTTTGATTTGACATGAGATAGTTTTTTTTTTCTTTCATTTTAAAACTATCAATTTCTTTTTCAATGTTTTTTTTTACCTCCTCTTTCACAATTAGAATCTTAAACACCCTTCTCCTTTCTGCATTCTTGATAGACATTAGAGTCTAAAGATCACATCCTAGCATCGGCCCCACTTCTCTATAACTCTTACCCCTCTTTGTCAGTGTGTAAAATTACACCAGATGTGTAAATCATTAGTGATATAACTTGATTTCATGTGTTCTCTTCTTTTTTTTTTTCTCTCTCTCTCACCTTCTCTATTAAAATAAACCCTTAAAAATAAAAGCTGAATTTAGCTCAATGACTGACAACTGGGGTTGCTAGATTTGCCAAATAGGAATACAGGACACCGTGTTTAAGTTTAAATTCAAATTATTTGTTATATATATATATAATTATTTATTTAAAAATATGATTCCAATGCTATTTTTACGCACTATATATATATATATATATATATATAAAAGAATTAATGTATTTATTTCAAATCCAACATTTTTTTTTTTTTTTTTTTGAACACAAAGGTTATTTTTTAGGGGACACTTGTGTGGGTAGATGCCCAGCCTGTTCACTCAAGAAAAATGAAATGTACTCTCTAGCAAGTTTTGAACCAACATCCCTCTTTGTAGGAGAAACCACCTGATGACAAGTGTCCTAAAGCATATCAGATCAGGCAGTGGTTTCTCTTACAAAGGGAGACAGGTTCAAACCCTGCTGGGGAGCACATTTTCTTCATTAAGTTTTCTCAAGTTCACATGCTGGTAGATGTAATACACAGTATTTTAAAAAATGAGGCATTTACTCAAATATGGATGTCTGCTAAAAATAGTTTGAAGTAAGATATATATATATATATATATATATATATATAAAAACAAAAGAAGTTTATGTTGCAACCATATTAAACACACAAATTCATTCACTAGCTCAATCACTAAATCTACTTTCAAAATCTACCACGATTCTAACTGTAGAAGTCATAACATAATTTACCTCCTAGAATGCACACTATGCCAGAAACAATATGTAGGAAAATCTGAATAGCCCTTTCACTACAGAATTAATAATTATCGCAATTGAATTAAGTCAACTCCCCATAAAAAATTATTACCTGTAGAACAACATTTCCACCTGGAAAAACACAATTTCAAAACCCATGCCAAATTCACTATAATTGAGAGAATAGAAAAGTTCAGAGCAGCTAACATTAGAAAGATTTTAGAGTCCCATGAAAATAAGTGGACACAATGTCTAAAAATACAATATCCAGCCGGGCTAAACCATAAATTTAACAATATAGATAGTACTAATATATAACTCAACAAATCAAAACCTACCCACATTTCTCCCCCGCACAAGACAGACATGCTTACGGAGGTGTGGAAGCCTCACACTTATGCACACACCCACACAAATATACACACTTACACACATCATACTCACTCACTCCCTAATGAGCCAAATGATAACACACACCTACAGCAATACACATGCTTACACATATCATACTCACTCACTCCCTAAGAACCAAATAACACACACACAAACACTAAACAGAGACACATCCCCTCTCCAGGACCAATAAAACTGTCAAACTGACCAAGGGAATTCAGGGAAGCATAGATCCATCCAGCTCTTATCTCAAATAACAACTTAAAAGAGACTGTTTGACCAACACAAGGAATGTTAAAAGATTCATGTTAAAAGATTCATGTTAAAAAGATAAAAAAATAAAAAAAACAATTGAAAACTACAGACAAAAGTTCATTTTCTCCATCAAGACATTCATTTCTGTAGTTTACTGCTACCAGCAAGCAGAAATATTTCTTCTCTCGATGATGGCCATTTTGGACTATTTCTGCTTGCTGGTAGCAGTAAACTACAGAAATTAGTCGAGGAAATGAAATAATAATAAAAAAAAACAAAAGAATATTAATCTACAACCCAGTGTGTCTGAAGATTTTAATATTTTTTTATTGTTCAAAATATATATATATATATAAAGATAAAATAATATTACTGACACACACATATATACTAAAATATATTACAAATCATTTGAATTAAAATTTAAACAGAGCATCTGTTTGGAAAATCTAGCAACCTTTCTAGCAACAGTCTCTCAAAACATGACCTCTTTCATTATTGGTCATCACTTTCAGCTTCTCTCAATAATGACATCATGAAAATTACTATTTAAAAAGAAAAATGTTAAAATATTGTTGTGACTCTATTATAAATGATATACACTTGGTTGGAAAGGGAGCTTTCAGAAGCTAAAAGGAAATAATGTGTAAAGAAATTATGAAAGCAAAACAAGTATAGCACTAAATTTATAGGAATAAAAATATTTCCTCATTTCTGTAATTCCTTGTATAAAGGGATGTATGTCCTGATTTTATTAGAGATGGACAAAGTTTTGTCCATGTGCATATAAGCATATATAAAGCATTTAAAAGAACCCCCCAAAAGCATTATAATAACTAAACTACAACCACCTATGGTAAGGTACACCATTATGTTCGCAACAAAGTTTTTTGGGGGGGATAACCTACTTTAAGAAAGTGGACAGAGGAAATGTCATATCAAATAGAGATATGGATTACTTGTACTGAGTAGCTAAGTTTTTTTTTTGTTGTTTTTTTAGGGTCTCCCCCTCATTCCCCCATGCATTTTGTCACTAGTTAAAGGCCACGTCTTCTCTTTTGATACTACAGTGTTTACCTTTCCTCTAATGGGTCTTTCCAATTGATGCTCTTAGTACGGGCAGTTTGGATTAATCCCTACATTCTCTTGGTAGATACATAATTGTTAGACCTTAGAATCTATATTATTATTATTCTGCTTATTGGTGTGTGTGTGTGTGTGTATATATATATATATATATATATATATATATATATATATATATATATATATAGCTGTTATACTTTTATACCTTGGATCAGTGTACAATATCTGCCTGATCCCTGCTTTTTCTGAACTGGAATCACTTAGGATTTATGGCTGAGAAACCTACATAATAATATTAAGTGGGAAGGAATTGAGAAAAGGGAGAGAAGGAAGGTAAGAAAGAGTGTATGAAGCAGAAACGGTAGGAGGTAAGAAAAAGCCAAAGCAAAATTAAAAGAAAACCAGATGAAAGAAAAAAATATATCCAGAAATAGAGGAAAAGATCACACACACACATTGATAAACAGTGGATATTGAGAGACAGTGAAAGATTGAAATGTAGGTAAAGGGAGAAAGGTGTGAAAATTAGAATATATTAAAATTCTTAATAGAAAGGTAGAACCAAAGAAAGTATTTATCTAAAAATATTAGTACATTCTTTTTTCACATATGAAAATCTACAAAGCTTTTCATTTCAACTGGCATACTAATCATGGTTGTTAAATTTAAGTTTATTCACTCCACGAGGGTAGATTCTTTGTATTCTGCTTTCCATGCTTAGGGGAGATAACTCATATAATTTAATAGAACTTGGTTTATTTTGCTTAATTATTTCTTCCATTAAATCAAAGTGACTTTTCCACACTACTTGACCCAGAAATTGAACTCACAATTGCCAAGGCACCAGATTTGTCTTAAATAATGAGTTATCACCCCATAGCATGGAAAGTAGCATGATAAAACTCTACTATAGATTGAATAAAAGCTTTGATTCAAAATTCCATGAAGGTTACTAAGTAAGACAGAATCCTAAAGAGGACTAGCATGTATGACGGACACTTAAAGAGGGCCAGAGTGTATGACAGTTTAAACGTTATATATGTATAACAACCATGATGAATGTAAAAATTCTGACAGAAACTAAATTATGCTTGTGTAACAATTAGATAAAAAAAATGGATATCTAACAAAGATTTGAAAGGATAAGGGAGAAAATGAGATGATACAGCACATGGGTAAGAGAAGAGCAAATATATGAAATAACCTTAGTCGTAGACACCTATGAAATTTCTGTGAGTCCAACTAGTAAATTATAAATGTAGGAACCAAAATTTTTATTTGCTTTTATCCCCCCACTCTCCTCTTCTGCTCTTATTTTTTATTATTCTTTTTATGACATTCTCAAGAGTTAAAGAAAAATGTCTAAGCACCATTTTATTTCTTGGTAATGTAACTCAAATATAATAATCTTAGCTTGTCAGGTGCAAAGATAAAGTTGCCCCCAGATGTTTGTGTGTGTCAACTTGAGTTTGCCAGAAGATTTTTTGAGGTTTACCAATGAAGGCTTCCCTCTTCACATCCAATCAGTTATTTACTCTTTAAAAAAAAATGGATGTGATAGAAATGAAAATAATTTAACTTTATTTTTTTATTAATTCTATTTTCCACTCTCTTGATTTTATAGAGCTGCTTTCCAAATTTGATCTTAGAGAATAACGAATTTGAACAAATTAATAATTTTTTTTTTTTTTTTTTTAAATTAAGACTTTTTCATTTAATATTTTTCTTAATGTTTTGGCCAGTAATGAAATGGCTGCTTTGTCTGTCTGTGCTTTCTGCAGAATAACATAAAACATCTACAATATATATTATAATACTATTGTTCATCTAATACAAAACCCAAGAGGCATTCAAGGTAGACAGTTATGGAATAATTAGGCTGTTAGATATAATTCTTTTCTTCTTCTTTTTTTTTTTTTTTGAGGCAAACAATTATCAAATTATCCTGTTACATTTTTCTTTTTTTTTCTAATAGATTTTGGGAATAAAAATATATATAATAATATATATATATATATATATATATATATATATATATATATATACACACTGGTTAATTACTTTGATTAGCTGTTAAATAGTCATCCTCCTTTTTTTTCTCTATTACAAAAAATCTTGTCACTACATTCTCTTTTATTCTTTTACGTTTATCCTTTTTTAAATTTTATCTTTCGTTATCCTTTGTTTCTTTCATTTTTTTTCTCCTTCATTTCTTTTTTTCTTTCATTTTTTTCTTTTCTGTTTTTGTTTTTACTTTTTTCATTGTTTTTTCTTTTTCATTTTTTTTCTTCCTCTTTCTGTTGTTTTTTTTCATCCTCTTTCTTATCGTGTTTTTTCGTCCTTTTTTTCAATATTTCCCTTTAATTTTTTCTTTATATTTAATCCATCTCTTGTTGATGGAAACTTTAGAAGTGCTTTTTACTTTATTACTGGTTTAAATTGACTAAAGACCTCTTTTAGGTAACAAGTCATTTTTTTTAAATTTTTATTTCAAGTTTATTTACCCAGTCATAAAGATTAGGTTTTATTATTTCTTCAAACAATTTCTACTTGGGTTATGAGAATAATGGCAGATTAATGTGACCAAGATGTTGCATATTTTATTTTTTTGGAATGAATATTAGAAATAAAGGGGATTTTAGAATTTGGTAATTAATTTTTAATCTGAAATTGCAATAATTAACTGCAACAAAGAACCAAACATCTCATACATTTTCCCTTGCTTTACAGCTTTGAAGTAGCTCTTAAGAATTAAATATCCAGCCATTTAAAAACTGTTTAAGTTGAATTGATTTTTATTCTGCATTTTAACTTATTTGTTTTAAATAAAATTTAAAACTTCAATATTAAATGAAACTCTTTGAAAATTTCTGTTTGATGTTTATTTAAATTTTTTATTTGATATTTTAAAAATTTTGCTTTCATTGGAAAAAAATTATTCTGATGTTTTCAGCTGAAGTATTTTTATTATTTTTCAATTTATTCAAACAAGTATCCTCATCTTTGTTTTGATTATATTACTTTAGCTGATATGTCCTTTGGCCTTATTCATGTTGCATCCAGTAAATTTTTGTAGTTGTCCAATACGTTTCTAATATCTTGATAAAAATACTTTTTCAACTCAGAAATTTGATCAATAGAGTTTTATACTAATATGAAAGCTTGAGCCAAACTTGGAAATGAGTGACTATATAAACCATTATTTTTTATTATACTGAAATGGAAAGCCTAAATGACCAAATATTATTCTGAGTACAAACACTCTTACAATGTTTTATGTTTTTGGGGTTTTTTCAATTAAAGCTTTGATTCTAAAATTTATTAACGTTGACTCCTTAAAGGTTTCCTTTTATATATGTTTTCCTGATTTTGTTCCTCAAATATCCATTCTCTTAAAGTAAAAAGAAAAGCATGAAGACATCATTACAGAAAACTTATATATAATTAGATTATTTATATCTTTTTTATTTTTATTTTTTCCAGGTATGTATTCTGACAATCATTGTTTAGAAAAAATTTTGCAGTTCAGGTAAAGCTATCATCAGAATTTCATCATATCATCAGGTAAAACTAACATCATCAGAATTTTTTTAATATATATGTAGCTGTACATGTTGTGTTTTATCTTTTTTGATTAAAGAATTTACAATACACTCTTTCAGAATAAATTGAATTTTAGAATCAGTATTAAAAGTTAAAACTCATAACAAATGTTGGAATTGTACAATTCTAACCCCCCCACCTTCTTTGAAAGCCACCATATTTTAAGGATAAATGTTATGTAAAAATTAATATTTATATGGATAAATTCTAGATAAAAATATGATTGAACTGAGTTTTTATGCAAGTTTTATTGGATATTGTTGCTAGATCTGATCTGGTGCTTTTGTTATGTATTTATAGATCTTACTTATTATAAAACCCAGGTTGTGTGTGTGTCTGTTCGTTTATATATTGGATCGGATTTCCTACAATTTTCAACCGATTTCAACAAAATTTCACAGGACTACGTAAAATTACCTTGCGGTGGTTCTGACAGTGGCAAAAATTGGAAAACACAATTGTTTTTGCACAAAATCAATTTAAAAACACGATTAAGCGGCATCACGAAAATGAAAGGGGGACAACTCATATCGAGTTATACTTATTATAAAACCCAGATTGTTTGTTTGCTTGCGTGTGTGTGTGTGTTCCTTTATATATGGGATCGGATTTACTACATTTTTCAACCAATTTCAACAAAACTTCACTTTTTTTTTGGTAGGTAGTGTTTCTTATTGTCTTGCACACTTTTTTCTTTATTTTTACATTCAGAATGCTTTAAAAATTCCATTTATAAGACAATTGTTTATAATAAAATTCTATTCAATCGGTAGACTCATAACGATTTAAAACAATGTTTTTGTTTTGGTTTGACCAATTCGTAAAAAAAAAAAAAACTAATTAAGACATGCATGTTCATCAACCTTAAACAATAGTCTTTGTCAATTTTATTTTTCAGTCTTTATGATGGTCAATACTTGATCTATCTCTTACTGTTACATACCTGGGCAACGCCGGGCTCTACTGCTAGTTCTTAATAAAATACAAAGAAGAATGTTATTGGTCCTGACTGGGCATCTTGGCTTCACTCATTTCCCCACTGCTGTAACATAGCTTCCCCATGCTTTTTCTGTAAATATTTTTATGACAATTGTTCTGAAGTTTCCTCTATGGTACCTAGACTTCATGAATTTAAGCACAGTACTAGACTGGCAGCAATATCTCCTCATTTTACAGTTGGAAAGGTTAGTTGGAACCATAAGTTCCATATTAATAGTTTCTTCTCTTGCTTGTAGAACTCTCTTCTGGCTTCTTGCTTTCCAGTCAACTTTGATCTTCACAAATTTAAATGCAAGGTCAATCGTTATCATTTGTCTTAATTCCTTTTATTTTATTGTTCTCTCTTTAATAATGTTTTCTTTTTCTCATAAAAAAAGCAATTTGAGATTGCACCATCAACAAACTGGGAATAGCATTACAGAAACACAAATAAAGCAGTGTGTAAATTTTTGGAAACAGATCAAACTGTCTACACTAGTCAATAAGATATTTGCTGTAATTGAAATAAATTCTCAGTTTGATATTTGCTAAACTCTTCAATATTGCTTTGAAATGTGATGATCATTATTTAGCTTTAGAAATACAAGAGACAAGTTCATCAAAAGTAAGAGTGAAAAAAAGGAAAAACTTGCACTATCACCTTTTAATTTTAACATTTTGAATGTGGGCTGAATAAAGTAGTTTGCAAGAACAAAGATTAAAAAATGGAATATTGATGTATGGATGCATTAAAAAACATATTTGTTGTTTTGACCATTTATAATGTAGATGTGTTTTAAAAAGATTCTATGAAGCAATCTGTGGGTATTATAACCAAGATAGATCAGTCAGAAAAAAGTGTGGCTTCTTCTCATGAACACCTTTGCAATAGAAAACAGGCTAACAAGCCCTTCATAGTGAATTTAATACATTTAAAAATCATTCCATATTGAAGGTTTATACACATGTTAATATTTGTGTGTGTATGTATGGATTAAAAAGTTTAGTCATTTGTAGTTCATCAAAAAATCTCATAAAATTACTGTAAAAAAATAGAAATAGTAATAATGTTTATCATTATTCATATTTCTATTATTTTACAACAATTTTCAATTTCAGTTTCATAGATACTATTTTTAATTTTAAGTCCTCATTATAAATATTCTCGGACTGTTGAAAACATTCAATTTTGTAGTGTGTGTGTTTGTGTGTGCAGATAGTAAAATAATTTTAAATTAAACACTACATGATATTTAATAAAATTAAGTGCCTTATACAATTACTTATTAAGTGTCTAGTAACATTTGGTTTTCAATATTTGCCCATTTTTTTTACTTAATAATTATCTGATAATTTCTGTTAAATAAAAATAGAATTTAAGTAAATGAACAAATAATGCTATTTGAAAAAGTTCTCAAAAATGGTCAGTGCCAATTGCTTATAAAAAATTAGCTTAGCACCAATAAAAAAAATGACAGGATTATTTATGCCTTGTTTCATTTACATTACTGTATTGAATTTAAAAAAAAATGATTTATGTCTTATTTTTAATCTTAAGTCTTTTGATTATTTCTCTTGCCAATTAACATCTTTCATTCACATCTTCCATGCTCATAAAAATTCAGCAATATTTACTAGTATTATATATGCTTACTTTAGCATGTGACCCTAAATTTTTTAGGCCATTGACCCTTTTCAAAGAATTCTTGATCCCCCATTGATAACCCCAGGCGTATACACGAAAAATAATAAGAAAAAAACTTCATAAATAATTAATAATAAACACATTAAAAATAATATGCCTTTTTAATGAATTGGTTGAGATCATTAATAGGAAGGAGATGTTTGATGAGCAGTGGCAAGGGCATTAATGTTTGGTTGGAAATTAGAGAGTTGTAGTTTGAAGTCACCACAATTTATCAACCCCATTTGTTACCCCAGGCATTTATTGATCATCCTTTTGAGACCTCAGGTATTTATCAACTCCCCTGGATTGTCCCACCAACCTCTAGAGGTCAATATCAACCACTTTGAGGATCCCTGCTTTAGCAAGATATTGGCTTTTATGCAACATATGCAAAAGTAGAATGTTTTGAATGAATATTCAACCTTTAGATTCTAATATTTGAAAAGTTTAAATATCATCATATAAAAATTTAATCTTTACATTGTATGTGCATTTGTAAAACTTCCTTTGTTGACCTTTAAGTCTTGAATAAAAAGGTTTCATTTAACCAGCATTTGGTCCAAGAATAGATTTGAAGTTCCACTTTCAATGAAAAATGACTTAGAAATGCAATATAATTTCTCAGAATTTTAAAACTCCTTTAATGTTTTTGCAGATTTTATTGTCAAAGAAAGAAAAGAAAAATTGAAACAAAATAGGAGAATAATAAATTCTATTCCCAGCTGATTACATCACCAGTTGATCATTGCAACATTTTTTCTTTCATCTGCCTGTTGATTGGTTGTTTTTGTTTCTGTCATGCTCAGTGACTTCTGTTTGAAATTTGATAAGAAAAACATGAATCACCTGCCTTTATCTTTTACCATTTGATTCTGCTTGTCATTATTTTTCCTGTTACTGTCATTAGATTTGTCATATACTTCAAATGTTTCATGCCCTCACTTAAGTGTTGGCTTGTGCAAGAACTTTTTAATTATTACTTTTTTTTAATGATATGAAGAATCATTTCTAGCCTTAAAATGCCAACACATTGTCCTCTTATTTCATCTTATTTTGTGTGTAACTCCCTACCACCATCCTCTTTCTCCCTCATTATTACTGTTTTCCTTCCACTCTTCCTCTGATTGTTTTCCATTAAATATTTTCCCCTCCCCAGCTTCCTCTTTCTTAGTCTGTTTTCTAATTTTATTTCACTTATCTATCTTCATTGGGATTTATTCTACTTTTTGTTTTTCTGTTATTTCTTACCTTTGTCTCAATCTCTCCCCCACAGACCCACCTGTTATCTGTGTATATATCTCTTTCTTTCCTTATCTCTGGTCGTATGTATCTGTCCATTTCTCTTACTTTATCTCTGTTTTATGTGCATGTCTGTCTCTCTTTCCTTATCTCCTGTGCCTGTTTGTCTGCCTGTCTTTCCTTATCTCCCATATCTATCTGTCTCTCTTACTCTTTCTGTTTTTATGTGTATGTCTGTCTATCTGTGTGTGTGTGTTTTCACTGTGCATCTACCTGTCTCTTTTCCTTTTCGGCCATTTTTTATACTTTTCTTCTGCTCTTTCTAATATTCCACTTGAATTGTCTTTCTTCACTCTCCACTTTATCTGCTTCAGTGTTTCTTTCTTTCTTTCTTTCTTTATTCATTGTTTTTATTCCCTCTCCTTTGCCACCCTCCACCAACCCTCTTTACTGTTTATCTTTATTTATCTGTGTTCTTATTCATTTCTATCGAATTTATCTTATTCACTTTCACCCTCGTCTCTTCATCCACACATATCAGTTCTGACTCTTATAAGACACAAACTTCTTTCTCTCCATCTTCCTCACCATCATCCACTGATAAAAAAAGGAAACAGGATGTTTCAAATAACACAAGCAGGTGAAAAGATTTGTTCTCTCTGTTTTTCCCACCCTAGGCTCCACCCAAAATTAATTCCTCTTAGCTGATTGCTCCTGACTCAAAACCTTCTCAGAAAAGTCAGTACAAATATTTTGACTACAGTTGAGTCAGTCATTTCTTTCTTGCTCATCTCTTATTGCAAGTGGGGCTAAATTGTTTGCTCAACTTGCAATTAACTTTGATTACAATGTAATCACCAGGATAATGAAACCTTCCCTTACTCACTCTGTATGGATTTTATAATCTTGGTCCAACTGACTTGTGTTATTTTTTTTTTTGTTTCTTTCTGTTTGTTTAAAGAGAACAATATTATCAGATGCATTCTTTGTTTACTTGGAGGAGAAGCATAGCAAGCAGATGCTGGCATTTAGAGATTTTCAATTTCAAATATGTGAACATGATTGTTCTTTTGTCAGCTCTTGCATGACTAAATACCCCATAATAAAAATTGTCTGGTTTAAAGATTTGGATTTTCAGGAATTCTAAATTCTAAATCACACACACACACACACACACACTTGATTTATAGAAATGTAGCAAACCAAACTTTGGAAAAAAACTACAGTTTAAAATGGTGCTCAGTGCTTAAAAGCAACACTGCAATAAACTCACAGTAAAAAAAAATAAGCAAACAATATTCACTCACTCTACTAAAGTTTTGTCCACTGGACTCCTCAGGTAGAAGAGCAAACATCATGTGTTCAATTGCTAGTCCTTTAATACAAATGCAGGAAATTATCTAATTTATATATCCCTCAATTTCTTAATCTGGAGCCAAGTGTGCCAGGAGGTATTTCTTTTCCTGCAAACTTCTTGCATCCATATATATTATATATTTCTTTGCATGTAAGTCTCATATATATATATATATATAAGTTCACAATACTTATCCAAATTGACTATAAAGTTTTTAACACTCTTCAGGGTCCAGATAAAAATATTCTTACCATGACACTGAAGACCATTAACATTGCAAAACTTTTACTTGGTTTAGATAAGTATCATGAACTTTCTTATTTATTGATAACAATTAGTCTGTCTATATTTCTGAGATGAGGTATTATGTACATTATTTACATTATTCGGACTATTGTCCTCATCTTTTTCGCCATATCTATCACAATGTTTCGGCCATTTTATGCTCTGGCCTACTTCAGGTGGTTGGAATGTCAAACCGAACCCTTTATTTCACTCACTGGGCTAGACTGTTCTAATTCCACATGCCATGTTTGATGGATGTCAGTTATCTCCTGTTAATTTCCCTCTGAAAGTTCTCCACTGCCTTAACCGGGTATTGAACTCACACTCTTTGGGTCCTGTCACTGGACCTAACCAACGCCTTTATCTACTGTGCCATGTGTCCTTGAGGTTAAGGCAGTGGAGAACTTTCAGAGGAAAATTAACAGGAGATAACTGATAACTGATATCCATCAAACATGGCATGTGGAATTAGAACAGTCTACCCCAGTGAGGGAAATAAAGGGTTCGGTTCGACATTCCAACCACCTGAAGAAGGCCGGAGCGTACAACAGCCGAAATGTTGTGATAGATATGGCGAAAAAGATGAGGACAATAGTCCGAATAATGTAAATAATGATAACAATTCCTTGAAATATTGATTGAGCACTCTTATTGATACAATTCTGCTCACCCTGACATGCATTAAATTATATAATTTTACTTATATCAGTAGGTATTATATGAGGATTACTCAATCAATGTCTCCTATTATGTTGGCTCATTATGTCTGAGATGAATATTAGTTACATGGCAGTAGAGGTTGAACCTTTCTGCCAATAACCCATTTTTTTTTTTTTACCTTGTCATAAATAGCATTTTGACCGAATGGTATCTGACATGAAGGTGCATATGAAGCAGAGAAAAATTGTGTCCATTGGCATTTACTGATGCTTACTAAATGCTTACAGAGACCAAACAATGGATATGAATACAGTTAAATAGTAACGTTTTTCAGCATTGCTGACAGCAATCTATGTAAAAATGTTTCACCACCATTTGTATGAGCTATTGGTATGACATGCAAGCTACTGTTTATTACTAGTGTAAATGTGCTGGTGACTATGTGAGAAAATATTGTTTAGTAGTCAATAAGTTGTTCCATCCAATATTATTATTGCATTCACTGTATCTGTTGTTTACATGAAAATAAATAAGAGCCATTACTTTCAAAGAGTTCTCTCATATATAGGTGTATGTGATATATAGTCACAAGTCATTGTGACTGAGGGTGTGAGTGTATTGGTCAGATTATGCACTCTCCACACCAAAACTAATGTCCACTTAGCATAGTTGCTGTATAAACCACATGTTGGCTCTGTGCCTGAGCAGGCGTCTGCAACGGGGACTGACTAATTGCCTAGGCAAAAAGGTGTGTTTGGGAAACTAGCAGTACATATACAGATGCATGGGTGAATGGTTAGAACATTCACATTCCAACCATGAGCCCTAGGTTTAAATCCCAAGGAGACAATGACCTTTTAGAAAATGTAAAGTATGTTTACAAAATGCTAAACAGCAATAATATAATATAGAGCATAATTTATGTGTGTATAAACTTTTAATCTTTTGTTCTTTTACTTTTTATATCACTCACCTAATCCATCCTTTGAACAGAGAAAAGTAAAATTGTCATAGAAGTGTTTTTACCTCTATAAAAATTTCTATACATACATTTTCAGCAAGACATGTATTTTCCTCTTATCATTATGCTAAGTCCACTTGAATTTCCTACTCTGGGCAAAGCTATATAGAGCTAACCATGGGAAAAACATTTTTAATAATTTTCTAATGTTTATATTAATAATAATGAAAATTAATTTGATAATTTTATTTCTTCATTTGTTCATATAATTTTGTACAGTTTTAAGAAAATCGAATTAAATAGATTATTTTGATTTATTTAAATAATTCCATAAAATCTTTTCAGTTCCATTCAACTAATTTGTAGCAATGTGATATTGCAGATGACAACAATGCTTATTATGAAGACTGTAGGTTTTCCAACTTATGACTGAATTTTAACAAGCTAAACATTTACAAGGGTGTTTGTATAAAATTCATCACATTGATCATGCTTTTTTCACACTGATAATCAGTACCCTACATACATATGTATATACACACACACACACACACACATATACACATATTCAAAGTTGTTGTTCTTCTAGACTAGTTGCCAACCAGAGCTAGAGAGCTCAGTTTGCCCAGTTATCAGCCTCTTGCTGGGGAGAGGAGAAATAGATTTGTAACTTTCCAAGGAAATTTGTGCAAAAGCAAGTGCAACAGCTTCATCTGAAATATATATATTTCCATTTATCATTTTATTGTACATATCAGTTGATTTGTATGAAAATAAGACCATTTCAACATGCACAAAAGACCTATTTTCATTAATTTCTTCATAAGAAAAACCTGGTCTATGAATTACAGCATTCAAAATATACTTGGCATTTTCCACCATATTTCAGAATATTATTTCCCCACTTTCAAGATTGTTTGGCTCAAAAAATGCATTGTAGAATTGTAGTTTATATGAAGATCAATATTCCATAAGTTTTGAATCTGCCAAACTGTGGTCCCAGTTACCTGCTGAAATCCTAAAATTCTACCCAGTTGAGAACCACTGTTTTCATATGAAGCATTTAAAAATATGTTCTTTCTTTTTCAAATGGAATGTTTAGCATTGTCTACAGCATTCAAAAAGCAATGTTAATGTATAAAATAATCTTTAAATTGTTTATTAACAAAATGGATTATTTATAATTGCTTGTCGTTTTAGAAAAAATGGAAAGTCATCCAAAGTTTTGTGATATTTTCTGCAGAAAGTGTATAAGTTTCTAATATAAGTTCAGTTTTCCTTACTTTAAAATCAAATTTTAATATATTATCCTGTTACATGGATTTGAATAAAACTGGATCAACGTATATTTATAAACTTTATGATACTTTCCAAAAAGATTAAAAAAAAAAAAAGTTTTATCAGCTTTCTTAATCCTTGCTCCTCATATTTTAAATTCCTAAGATTCTGATATTCTTAATGTCTGTAAAGACCTGAAGGTAGATATGGCTTCATTTTTAAAGAAAGTTTTAGATGTGAAATGAAAGATATAAATATTACATTTCATTATTAATAACAAATATCATTTTCTAATGCAAACTCCTCAGCCAAAAGGAAAAATGGGTTGGGATTTTTTTTTTTTTTTTTTTTTTTTTTTAAATGTTTTAATTACGTGACAATTTCAAAATATGTTGCAGTTTCTGGGGAGGAGAGGTAGATTGGCAGGAAAACATTTAACATTATTACCATTCTTAAATAATTTAAGATCATTGAGTGTTATTTTTTTTATCTTTTCAAATAAAAAAGAATTGAATATTCATTTTATTTAGTATTTGCCATATTTTAGTAAAACAATATTTGCAAAACAAGAAATCACACGGATACACAATAGAAGTTTCCCTTTATTTTTATTTCTGGGGAATAAACAGGTATTCAGTAAAAATACTCATCAGTCATTTGCTTTAACAAGGAATTATTTCAGTGCTTGTTGATTCAGTTTTCAACAGTTCTTCTTGAAAGAATCTTTTTTTTTTTTTTTCCTTTTATCCAAAACTAGTATTTTTTGACTCATGAGCTTTTTTTTAATTTTATTTTTAATTTTGGTCTTTATTTTTTGATTTAGTATTTATTTATTTTCACTTTATTTTTGTTTTTATGTTTTGGCTTATTTTGGTGACATGATTTTTAGTACTTTATTTTAGAGGCATTTCTCATTTTTGTTTGTTATTTTTTCAATTTTGTTTATTTCTTGTTCTTTGTATTTTCATTTTTTTATCTTTTTTATTTTTGCTTTATTACTATATATATATATAATATACATTTTCTATTTTGTTAAGTAATTAATATTTGCTCTTGTCTGAAGAATAAAACACATATACAATTGTACATAATATACTCTTGTGTACCAAATACAAGTGCTGGTATGGTTAATTTATTTCTTTCAATCTTCTTCCAGTGCTTATTTGATATGACTCACTTATTTTTCAAATAATTTTCTCTGTAGTATGATTATTATGGTCTAGTAATCAAAAATTCAGAATTTGAAACATCATGATTATAATATGAAAAATTCCATGCATCACTATTCTGGGGGTGCACTTTTATTTGACACAAAGATAATTTAGAAATTTGCTTACTTGGATATAATGGCATATATATATATATATATATATATATATATATATATATATACATACATATTTACTTGTACATAAATTCATGCTATTTTTACATTTCTGTTAATATCTAGTTTAAAGCCTTAGAATTCTTTGTTGGTGCTTTTCTGAGAAAAAAAAATCATCTCTTCTATTTGCTGATCAAGATTTCAAATTGGACCATTTTTCTGTTCCTTACTCTCCTTCTGTTCTTAATGTTTAATCAATTGGAGTGAGGGAGACGCGTTTCATAACGTAAATTCTGATAACGACAAGATGCCCATCTGTTGTGGATGGCTAACAGCTGCAAAGCATGCTGGGACTTGTGGGGAAGGTATTAAAAAGAAAGCACAAAGAGAAAATTTCAGTTTGAGGTCATTTGACAAACTGAGTTCATATCTGATGAGTTTCAAATGGCTTGTAAGCTTTTTTTTTTTTTTTTTTTTTTTTTTTTTTTTTTTGATCTTGCCATAGATAGTGTCATATGTGCTCATATATCTTCATATACATGCATGTACAGATTTTCTTAAATATCTGTATAACTTTGCACATGTGTATGTTTTCATTATATAATGGTTGTTTGCTTCAAAGTATGCCCATCTACTAGAGTGGCTAACTAATCCATGCTGTAGACCCCTGCTCAGACACATTTGTGTTGCTTCAACACACCAGAGCCAATCTGTGGTTTTTACAGATAATATGTAGAGCAAACCTTAGAGATTCTGGGAGAGAGTACATAATCTGGTATGATCAACAGTTTTGAATAAGACCAGTATGCTCAAATTCTTGGTCACAATGTCTTGTGACTTTATGCTAGCATAACCACTGATAGCTTCTGAACAGTTTTGTTTACCTAATTTTATCTCAAGGTTTGGAGAAATATGTGGTATGGTTTCTAGGCACTTCTCAACTGTGCTGCATCCTTGGATTGTCACCCCACACCAATATCAAATCACCTCCTTGCCAAATCAACCATGGTGAGAATCAAACCCAGGTCTTGTGGTTTGAGCACTAAGGTTCTAACCTCTTGGCCAAGCACTGAGATATATTTTCCTTTTTATAATGGGAAAATTATGTAATACACATAAACAAACAATTTCAGATTAGATTGCATAAAAAAAAAACTTTATATTTTTTTTTATGTAAAATATTTTAAGCAATATGTATCTGTTAATATGTTCAATTTAATCATCTAAACCCTGATGAACGACTTTGGCATTGAGCCTTCAGATTATTTTATATTTTAATCTTTAGCTTTTATTCTTACTATTTGTGTATGTGTGTGTGTGTGTGTGTATAATTTATATATATATTAAAATAATGAGAAAGAACAGTAAGATTTATAATCTGGTGTTCTTATTAATTGTTTTTATTTTTAAAAAACTGCTTAATACAATTCTGTAGAGCATAAACATTATAAATCCATTCAAAATGATTGGATTTCCCATAACCTTAACAACTAATAATATCAAGATTGTATGTGCGTATAAATTCAGTAAAATGGCTATTTTTGAAGTGATGTTATAACATGCATATGTTATAATTTTGAATAAATATTATTTGCTCTACTCTGTATTGAGCACTCTTTTAAGAATAGTGTTTTTGGTTATCGGAATTTTATTCCATCTGTACCAACCTTGTACTTATATATATATATATATATATATATATATATATATACTCACTCACATATTTACATGAACAAAGATTGTGTATGTGTATGTATATATATATATATATATATATATATATATAGGTCTTTGTTTGATACAAGGCTACAATTATGGAGCACCTGGTGAGGAGTGATATTAAAAGATTAATGGTCCCTAAAAATATTTTTCTGACTACTGATACTTGCTGAAGTGATTCTTTCTGTGTGAGTGTGTGCGTGTTAACATTTAAATAGCTTGGCATGTATGTATGTATGCAGGTATAAACATTTCAGTCAGTGTATGTATATGTATGTTTTGCAAATAGTGATAAGTTTGTTCCTTATTTATTTTTCTATGTTGAATATTTTTCTTTCTTTCTTTTTACCTGCCCTTCATAAAATATATGACAAAAATGTCGCTTCAATGAAGGCTCATGGGAACTAAGTATGTTTATCTAAAACCTTGGATATGACTTCCGCTGATAAGGTTATTTTGAAGTTCTGAAGCTCAACTCATTGCAGACTTCTGATGTCTGTAGCTTGATATCTTTGTCCGTTTGTCCCCCTGATAAGCAACTGCATTGTAGGCATAAATGACACTGGGACAGATTCTAATGTCTAAGATAAAAATATAAGTAAAATGCTAATGGACAAATATCATCCTGCAAAAACAACCCATTTCTTTCTGTCCTGTTTATGAACTTTACAAACTAAAAAAATAAAAGTCTATCCTTATTTACAATTAAATTATTGCTATTGTCACTCAATTTACTATACCCAAATAATAATGCCATGATATGTGTAACTATAATTAAATTTCAATTTGTTCTGTTTGTCGGTTCATATTTTTCACCTACTGGGAAATTTTGCAAGAAAGTTTCTCATTATTTTGACACTAATTTTGACTATTTTTTATCATAACCTTCATTCATATTGTTGTCATAGAAACCAATGGAGGTAATTAATACCAGTCACTTTATTTTGAGCAGTTTTTGGAATAAATTATGCAGAATTCAGAACTGAATGAAATCCATACCCATGTTGTCAATTTTGATCACAATGATATGGATACAATATAAATAAATAAAAAGCTAGACTTACTTAGAATTAAATTATTGGTACCTTCACTTGAGTTCATGCACCTAAATATTAAAATGTAAAAGTAATTGTGAAAAACATACTATCTGATTTTTAGAAATAACAGCAAAATAAACACCAGAACTCAAGCAGATAACAATACAACACACACACAAATAGTGGAATTAATTTAATATGATTTTCTTCCTAGATATAAATATCATACAGGGAAGCACTACACATTCAATTTTTTTACATGTTAATCTGATCTAAAGGTGGTGTAATGGCTAGCAGCTCAATGACAAATACACAAGTTGAGTTCAATTTCTGCTTGAGTTTACAAATAGCCTTGAGAAATGTATGAGTTCATCTCATCTCCAACTTCCTAGCAAAGGATTAAGAACAGGGCAGAGTGGACTCTCTAGATATGAATGGCAGCCAGTTTAGGAGAAACCTGACATGGCATATACTTGAACTGCAAGACCTGTTGCAATGTAAACCACAAGTTGGCTCTGTAGGTATTGAAGAAACACAAGTGGTCCTGAATAGATGGACTTGCTTGGAAACAGCTCTGATAATGATGTTACTTTGATCTTTACTGGAAATATACAATTATATTTATTTTTCCAATAGTTGCACTTTAACTCTTTCACTGCAAGATTTGTGATCATGATTGAATTAGTAATGCCTGTTGAAGAATTTAGCAGAAAGGTTTCTTGTTATTTTGACACCAAATTTATCTATTTTTGCTATATCAGATTGGTGTCATGGAAACTTATAGAGGTAATGGATATCAATCATTTGATTTTGAGCAAGTTCTGAAAGAAATTACAGAATTCAGAACTGAGTGCCTGTGAAGTTGATTTTTAATACAATGACTCTGATACAGATGATAGGCATGCTGCTGTTACCATATAAACCCAGTGCTACCTGCCACATAGTTGGGACATTGGCAACACTTTTCCTCCCCCAATAAAGATATTGATAAAAATGGTCAGTTGAACTTAGTTTAAGATTATTTTCAAAACTAGTTCCAGGGACATTTTCATTCTTTCAAATCAATATAAAAGAGAAGAGTAATTACTTGTAAAATTCCAAAAGTTCCTGTCATGAACTCTAAATTCATTGACACGAAATGGTTTGCCACTAGCTTGTCTCATCTTCAGGGAAAACAAGTATAAAATTTACCAGAGTTTGAATAGCATGGTAGATTAAAGAGTTGTATAAGTTAAAGGGTATAACATGACACCTGTGACAAAATCCAGTGGAACAGGCCAATTTTTATTTTTGTTACTATCCAAATGCATATGTGTGAGTCCTCACTTTAAAAATTCTTTTGTATCACATTTTGGCTTTGTGTGGAGGCAAATAAACATTTTTTTCATGTTATTTAACTGTATTTCTAAGAATGATTTCCATATGTTGACTACTGTTATTTAATTATATCTATATTAAATAAGGCAGGGAAGAGATGGCGGAAAAGGCTATGAGAAGAATAAAACAAAAATCTGAAATGTGGATGTTGGGTAGATCATATAAGGTTAATGAAATTGGTGAGGGTAGATTTTTGCACAAGACCTAGCAAAGGTTATGCCTTGTCATTGAAGTGTAAGGAAATAGAGAAGGGGGAAGGAGAGAAAGATTGAAAATAAATGCAGAACACATGAAGACAATGATATTAGAACCAGAGGAAGAGAAGTGAGATCTCCATCATCCAAACGGGCACAAGGTTCAGTCAAGCAATGGATAAGTTTTTGATAAAGACCCTACTCTGTTTCATTTTCCTTCTTTGTCTGCATTTTTAATACTCTCTCTTTGTTTCTTTTTCATAGAAAGTTATGTAAGGTTGGCTTAATCCAGATGTATAATAGAGATCAGTTTCTTGCTGTCTTTTTTCACTGGTTGCCCCCCACCCTGTGGGGAAAAAGAGCCAATCAAAAATAACCTAAAGATTAAGGGAGATTAAGTTTTAAATTAAAAAGAAAAAAGCAGGAATGGAAAGAAAAAGCAAATCAGAAAAAGAATTTAAGAGTAAAGGTCATGAAAAAAAAAGGAATAATGAATAAAATGAGTTTATATAGAAAAGATAGTTCTTTTTTTTTTTTTTTTTTTTTTTGATCTCAGTCATAACTTTTGTCAGCAATCATTTCCATTTTGTTTAAGATAAAGAACTTCATTCTTGCCTCTTACCCTTTTTTTTAGTGGCAATTCAACAGTCTTTTTGCTTTTATTCTCTTTTAATAAAACTCCTTATTAGGGTTAAGCTATAAACTATTATTTTTTTCAAAATCACTTGTTAATAAACTGTAATGGATAAAAGGATGTACTTGTTTTTTGTTTTTTTCCTTTTGTTTTGATTTTTATTTCTTTTCTTTTTTTCTTTTCTTTTTTTTCTTTGTTTTGATTTTTATTTCTTTTCTTTTTTTCTTTTGTTTACCTTCTTTTTGTTTTGTTTTTCTCTTTTCTTTATTTTCTCCTTTTTCTTTATTTTCTCCTTTTTCTTTATTTTCTCCTTTTTTATTTTCTCCCTTTTCTTTATTTTCTCCTTTATTTTTCCTTTTCTTTATTTTTCCTTTTCTTTATTTTTCCTTTTCTTTATTTTTCCTTTTCTTTATTTTCTTCCTTTTCTTTATTTTCTCCCTTTTCTTTATTTTCTCCCTTTTCTTTATTTTCTCCCTTTTCTTTATTTTCTCCCTTTTCTTTATTTTCTCCCTTTTCTTTATTTTCTCCCTTTTCTTTATTTTTCCTTTTCTTTATTTTCTCCCTTTTCTTTATTTTCTCCTTTTTTCTTTATTTTCTCCCTTTTCTTTATTTTCTCCTTTTTCTTTATTTTCTCCCTTTTCTTTATTTTCTCCCTTTTCTTTATTTTCTCCCTTTTCTTTATTTTCTCCCTTTTCTTTATTTTCTCCCTTTTCTTTATTTTCTCCCTTTTCTTTATTTTCTCCCTTTTCTTTATTTTCTCCCTTTTCTTTATTTTCTCCCTTTTCTTTATTTTCTCCCTTTTCTTTATTTTCTCCCTTTTCTTTATTAATAAAAACAATTAACAGTAATTTGATATTGTTTATTTAATCGATAGAAAGCCTAATAGAAACAATAGAAAGTTTGAAATTTTTTTTAATCTTACAGAATTAAAGTGCAAAATACTTTCTTTGATCAGCAAGTCATGAGAAGGAAAAAATTAAAACAAGACTAAACTGTTATTTATTTTAATCATGTCAACAACTTAACCTAACAATGGAATAAACTGGGAAGTTATTAGAAACTACTAAGTTTTAAGGATATTTTATATTTTTTTGTTTAGTGTCCTAAAATGAGAAAAAAATAAAAAAATACATATAATCAGTTTTAAGAAACAAGATAATTTTGCTAGAAACAAGGTTTGTTGAACTGTTATGTCCTACCAATGTTTGCAATTGGCAGTGAATATTGAACAATTACTTCACAGATGGAGAAGAAATTTGAGGCAACAGATGTGGCCCTATAGAAGAATGCTAAGAATACCATGGACAGAATGAGAAAAGTTTAAGTATGGTGGGAACAAAAAGGACACAGAAAGAAACAGTTGAAATAATTTCTGAGACACATAATGAGAAAAGAGGGGTTGGAGAATTTGACATCCACAGGACACACTGAAGCCAAAAAGAGGGAAACAGCAAGTAACCTACTTGAGCTTGTATAGACAGTAAAAAAGAGATTGGGATGAATAGTAAAATGAGAAACATTGCTTTGAACTACAAAGGATAAGAAGTTGTGGAGAGCCATGACTGCCCACACACTGCATAATATTCATAATTCTTTTTTTTTTCTTATTGTGGAAACTGATACAAAAAATAATTATACTTCAGGAAAAATTAGTAGAGACAAAGTATAGAATGAGTGTCCATGGTTAAATATAAACAAATGGCAGAATTGTCCAACTTAACAAGAAAGAACAGGACAAAATAGTATAAAGCAAACAAACAATATATGCAAGGCAAATTAACAGTAATAAGGCAAAAATTCATAAACTAAGAATGGGGTTTGACACACAAGAGCAAATTCAAATAAGCTAACATAGTATTCTGACTTCAAGACTGAGTCAGATGAAACTGTGAACTGGCCTACCTTATTGCCTAGAAAGAAATCCCTGCATGGATTTGTGTGATTCTGCCTATGCAATGGGGAGGAGAAAATATTTTGAAGTCATTCCCACAATTAGATTGAAACCAACACAAATTTCATTGATTTTATTATTATTATTACTATTATTATTATTATTATTATGTGGTGAAATTTTTTTGATTGTTTAATGTTTACTTAATTAGTTATTTTACCATATTGAAGGGAAATTATTAGCATTTGATATGTCAATCAGACTATAACAGAAATATTTTACAAAGGAATTACTTTTTGCCGCTACACATTCTTCAAGCAAACACCCATCTTCCAACAAATTTTGCTGTACAATACAAACCATGAGTACTTAGCTTTTCATCTTAATGTCTATTTTCTCTTAATCTGGTTAATAATGTAATTTATTATTACATCTAGGAGAAAAATCTTTATGAATTCTTATCTATATTATGGTGATTTTCTAATCTTAGCTTAGATGTGGCACAAGGCCAAAAATATGATGCATCCAGTGAGGACTGAACTCACTATTCAGTCATACTTGATCTAATGAGACAAGTTTGCTAACCATTATAGCACATGGAGTGCCCTAAATGATTTTCTAAACATAGCTTAGATGTGGCACAAGAACAAAAGTGTGGAGCACCCAGTGAGGATTGAACTTGGTTCTAATTGATCTAGCAAGACAAGCTTGCTAACGATTACACCACATTGAAGTGTCCAATTCTTGCCTATATTATGGTAAAGCAATTCACAAACAACTTGGTTGTTTTATTAATTATATTTTATGCAAATAAACTGGTGTTTTGATTTTGTATAATTCTATGGTTTACAACATTTAAATGAGACTTACTAATTGCTGACAGAGCAACAGATTTGATATTCAAATAAGAATTAAAGATGAGATATTTGTCAAAATAATAACAAAGAATTTTTGTTAGCAGAAATTCTAAAGATAAAGTTTTGTTTTGTATCAGTGTGAAAAAAAAAAAAAGACTGCAAAAATGTCTGGTGTTCATACCTCAAAGGAACAGAAGGTGAAATATAGCCACAGCAAGAAAAGAAAATATGAAACTTGTTTTAATCATACTAGGTTCTTTATTCATGAATTCATCTGATTCTGTCTTGGAACATTTTCATTGCCACTTCTCTCTTCTCTGACTAAAAGACCAGATCATCCCTTCAGCTGGTAAGAATTCTGCATGTATCTGACTCTTACTACTTTTCTCTATATCTCTACTGACTGCCTGTACATCTCTATGGATGACGTGTAACTGACCATTTTAGAATGCAGCAGCTTACAGCCATATCACATTGACACAGTAGTTCTTGTATGATTCACTGCAGTTAAGCAATGTTGAGCCTGGTCAGTACCTAGATGGGTGATTGCTTGAGAATACCAGATGCGGTAAGCTTGGATGTGCAGGTGGTTTAATGGATAATGGCTCAAAAATGTTAGTTGGAGAACTGAGTCCCAATTCCACTCGGGTTCATTATATTCACTTACATGCAAATACATTTGGGAAAGGAATAAATCCACCTCTTCTCTCCACCAGCTATGGGTTAATTAGTATTACTTGTATCAGTAAATCATTATCTAAAAAAAAAATTCTTATGATTTAAAAAATATTTTCTGGCATTAAAATAACCTGCAAAAGGTTGATAAACCTAAAAAAAAACAATCAATCAAAATCAATCTAGAATGCAGCTTAACTCTATACCAGCCTAGTGGCACTTGATCCCAAATGTTTTTATTTATTCATATAATTCATTTCTATTTTTAATACTTCTAGACAGCAAATGGTTACTTTATTGAAGCTCTCACATCTTGAGTTTACCTGTTGTTATAAAACTGCTGGCACTTCAGACCCAGATAAAATCATTTACAGCTCACTTGACTAAGTTAGCAGGTTAAAGGTGTAATGAAGGTTCATAGGGATCAGTATAAACAGCTATGCTTGTTTAAGTTTTTGTGAGTGATATATGTGTGAAGCTTAATGAAAAACTGCCCATGTATGAACTAGGGAAGTTTATTATGAGGTCAATGGGTTGAAAAGATTTATGACAGGTAGGTCTTCTTCATTACAATAGTTATTCACAAGGTGAAGTGATGTACAGGTAGAGGAGATGGGTGCTGTAGTTTAGGTGAAGGGATCTTACTGTAGTAATTTTTTCTCTCTTAATTCCATATCCAGGTTCAGGTTAACAGTCATACATGGATGTCTGATTCTAGTCAAGGCATGTGGAGAAAAGAGAAAGAGCCCTGCTTTGGAATTCTGTTATTGAGGTCATCTAATTAAGGTCTTTCTGGTTTCCTGTTTTATTGGTTTGTCTGATGGGAAAAGGGGTTATTTTATTTTATTTATTTACTTATAACTGCTGCAGCAAATTTCTTACAATTTGGAACAAATTTAAATATTCAGGAAGATTAATACACAAAATATAGAAAGAATTTCATTTTATCAATCAAGAAGTTGACCTGACATAAAAGGTGAGTGGGTTAGAATAAGTTGTATCATCTCTTGAGAAGCTGACAAACTTGCACTGAATATCTACCTCTTTCCACTCTCTACCTCTTTCCACTCTCTACCTCTTTTCACTCTCTACCTCTTTTCACTCTCTACCTCTTTTCACTCTCTACCTCTTTTCACTCTCTACCTCTTTTCACTCTCTACCTCTTTCCACTCTCTACCTCTTATAGATTTTTCTTTAGTTAGTAAAGATGAATATGAGTAAACAATCTACTTTTTTTTTTTTTTTTTTTTTTTTTTTTTAACAGAATTTGTATTTGAAAGCAACAGAAAGAAGCAGTCCTGTTTATACTTAAAACAATTATTATATAAATAATAAACCTATTCTGGCTAAAACAAATTTTAGATAAAAAATTGCAAAGTTTTCAGTTTTTTTTCCTACAATCAGAAATAATTAATTTGTTAATACAGAAAATAACTAAAGTTAAGCATGGGAGTAATGGTGAAGTCAGTGGGTAAGAAAACCTGAAACTTTGCCTTCAAAATTAATTTATTACTAAAAAGAAAAGTTTCAGTGTATTTTAATCAATCCTACTCATTATATTATGAAATGTACAACTAATTTTCAAATAAACCTATTTTGGCAGACATCTTGGGTTTTCAGGTGAGAAACTAATGTGTGATCAAAAAATTTAATGTAAGAAAAAAAAAACTACTTTCAGGATATAAGAGAAATCCCTTCCAAACCTAATATGATCTTGCTTCATTTGCCCATGTTTGCTTTTGTGTTGTCAGTAGATTTTACAAGGGTTTTAACAAACAAGCAACTGGCTATTCAACCTTACAGGTCAATTAATTGGCTGGTCCTTGCCCAAGAAACCAGTGTTAGAAATTGTTATATAAGAATAAAGTGCTATTGCCAACACTTGAGTTTGAACATAGATCACCAGTGGGCAAACATAGGTAATGCCATTATTGAATTAAGTAGACCACTTGACCATAGAGGAAATGCATATATGGGAGGTATCGTGATGACTCTCTCTATTTCTAGTCTATCCTCTATTACTATACGGACTGCTATTCTATACTCTATTTACTATACTATTCCTTTATTTGGATCACTATATGGATTACTGTTCGAGCTAGTATTATCGTACAAGTGCTATTCAAAGGTATCTGACACCAGTATTGTTCAATGGTGTACTATAGTTGTATCTGCAATTACAAAGTCTCTACTACAATGAACATTGTGAAAGTGACAACAAGTATTCGTTGACATCACAAAAGAAATTAAAGTTTAGGCTTGTGTAATTTGGCAGAGAAATTTCAGGGCACTTGTCATTTTGTTTGGACCCGGCCACAATGAAGACATTTGTTGGCTATCAATAAAATTGTGTATCAACACATTCAATTGGAAATCTCTACAAAGAAAGTCACTTTTGTTGAAACTTCCCACTTTTTTTAATTTATGGAAAGTTGAGGGGGTTGAAAATTTGGCCCATCCACAAAGATAAAGAAGGAAACAGATAAATATAAAAATATAAATATAAAATATTTATATTCTAGTAATGGTTGAGGTCCTTTTTTTTTTTTTTTTCTCAAATAGTTTTCATATAACATGAAATAGACTAGACACAGAAAAACTCTTCTTACTATGTTGACTCAAACTGTTACTCTGCTATTCAGACTGGCAACTTGTACATTGTCTTTTTATTTATATCTGGTACATAGACATAGTAGTGACAACAAGAGCACATGCAAATGTTTAACAGAAAAATTCTTGGCTCTATTTGAATGTGTGTAGAGTATAAAATTTATAACTTAAAAACTATATATAAAAGCTGAAAATTTTCAGGTATATACTTTGATATGTTTTAAATGGTGTATAAATTTAATCTTTCTCCATAAATTAAGTTTTAAGTTGGTATCCATTCAGTGGGTATATCATATTTTATGAATAACTTTCAATAAAACAAGTTTTTTTTTATTTTGTCTGAAACTGGTTAATTGCTAGAATATGTTCTAATAGGGTGTCTATTATAATTTGAATCCATCTAATTTGTTTTACCAAATCTTAGTTTACAGAGTGCGATGGATAAATTGTCGTATAAATTACACAAAAATGAAAATGACACTGATATCTCATTTTAACAGATAATTCTACCAAAATTACACAAAAATATCTTGAAATATGAAAGAGTAAATTTATTCAATAAAATCTCCATTAACTTCAACTGTGGCCTCCAGATGACTTCAGAATCTCCTGCAACTCTTCTGGATGGTCTCCTTGTTTATGTTGGGGAATGCTGCCATAATCCTTGCCTTCAGTTCAGTCTTTGGTGTTACAAAGAGTTTTGTTGATCTCTTGCTCAACTGCATCCCATACATAATAGTCAAGGGGTTTGCATTCTGAGGAGTTAGGTGGCCAGATGTAAAGGGTGATGTTGTTCTGGAAATTGTCTGACAGCCATGACTGGGTTCTCCTGTTTGTGTCGTATGGTACAGTCCTGTTGCCAGACATAAGGTCTTCCAGTAACCACTCTCTTGACCTAAGGCAGCACTAATTCCTCAAGGCACTTGATATAGTCCTCTGTGTTGAGTCTGAGGCCCTCACCAATGAATTTAGGAGTCCTTTTCTTATCAGAATGGAGTAATTTTTCTGAGCTGCCATACCTTTGTAATCACCATTAGACTCATCCAACTCTTTCTGAATCCTCTAAACTGTCCTCAGATTGACACCCAAACATTCTGAAATTTTTGTATTGGAACTTCTGGCACAAATACCAAGCAGTACAACATGCCATTTCCAACTTTCTGGTGGAATGAATTGCATCATGGTCCTCTTTCTTACTGACTGTGCCTAACTGACCCTACTATACTATGCAGTTGACAAAATCAAATACAATCAATGAGTATGCACAAAATTAAAAATATAAAATGGCCATATTTTACCCATTGCTCCCTGTATATAGATTTTTTAAGTTTTTTTCTCATAAGCACTACAAATTTATCCATATCAGAAAACCCAACAAATTATTTGGAAGCACATAACAAAGGTCAAATGTACATACTCAACATATTAATTCTATGCTGAAATAATTTGTAATAGGGCTCCTTCAGTTTTCTTCAGATGTTGACCCTGGAAACAAATGTGGTTTGGGAGGTGCTGAAAAGTCACTCCCACTCACCCAGTCTTCCCCAGCAATTTCCAAAGTATTTTTATGCTTCATTGACGAGCATTTTTGTAAAAGTTGAAATCGCTTTCTGATTGATTTTGTACAGGTACATTTCCTTTGCCTTCTGATCAACAAAAAAGATAATTGATTTCTGTTATTACGTATACTTGTTAATTAGTTTATTATTGGATATAACTAGCAAGTCTCTTTATTAAAATATTTTCAATAATTGTTGCTTGGTATTAAGTTGAGACTAGCATACTTGCTTCCAGTCAGACACACAAGACTTGTGCAGTGGAATGTACTGTGAATGATCAAACATGTTAAAAGTGGTTTGCAAAATTTCATGTTTGATATTTCTGTTGAATAAGGCACTATGGTCAATTAGATCACTTGAAGTGATCAAATGATGACATTATTAACTCTATCAGCTTTTAAGAGATTTTAATTATTAAATCCCTGGAATCCTGAACAAATTGCTGCAGAATCTGAATACATGATGCTAGTGCAATTAAATTGATATATTACAGAAAATCATTGAAATAAAGTATTACAAGTTAATTTTTTTTATGAAAGCAAATTGATTTTCCAAATTTAGCTTTTGGTGTTATTGGTTATGAGATATAGTTTCAGAAATTTTACAATATTGGAAAAATAGATTTCTTGTGCTTCTAATTAATCATGTGAAGGATGTTAATACTGTGTATTGAAAATAATACTACCTGATTGTTGACACATTCAGGCAATACATGAATTTAAACATTTGAAACTTGTGGGTGCACTTGGATGTTTCTAACCTTAAAGGTTTAAGTAGAATCATTATGCAATATTACAGTTAATATACATACAATATCCAAATCAAGTATTACCAGCTTGGTTATGTTAGTTGCTTTGATGTATGGCTTCCACAAATTAAGTAAAAATATACTATTTTTGAAACATACAGTGACAGACATAAAAGCTGGATATAGTACAATAACATAGAATATAAGAGATTATCAGGAAAGTGAAATGAAATATTGCTACTTATATCAAAGACCAGTCTTCATCCAAAGAATGTGATGTGTATCTGATGACATTGGATGGGAAAACTGTACTAGAAATCTTTTTCTAGAGAAATAAATTATTAACTTGAACAAGTATCATTCCCAGTTAGACCAAACGAAAGCAATAATCAATGAAATGCTTTTGGAATTAGATAAAAGAAAAAGTGTTCATTTGCTTGAATCTTATATGTAGCTGATAGTTTAGACGTTTCTGAAGGAGTTTGATGCCATACATGACATTCATATGAGAGTCTAGGAGTACATTATTAATTTAGTGTTCACCTGGAAACTTTCATATGGATGTCATGCGTAGCACCAAACTTGATCAGAAATATCTAAACTGTCAGTTGTATACAACTGCTTTCTCAGATCAATGATTAAAAATGGCTTTGAGTGAATAAAGCCTATAGGTTTTAATAAGGACCATCCTTGTTCAAACCTCATGGATTGGTGCTACAGAATCACAAAGAAAGAATTATACCAAATAATAGAAACTTCATCACTTGAGGAATTTTAATAACAGCAACAACTAAAATGAATATTACAAGTAACTTAAAGAGAAAATGTTAACTTTTCACACTACTTCAAACAAAAAGGTTATATAGGAAACCCGCATCAATACTGGAAAGCATGTTATATTACTGGACTCGAGGAACCTATTTTTCTGAAAAATTGTTTTAATAGAAAGATTTTATAAGTTTCAACTGGAAGTAAAACTAAATGCTCAGTCAATGAATGCCTAATGTTTCCTTATAAGGAAGTGGCTAATATTACTATTACCATTAGATTATTTGGTGAATCATTTTCTAAGATTGCTAAAATAGATGTTGTCTATATATTAATAATTACATTTAAAAAATGATTTTTCTTCAAGCAATTTTTTATTTTATTTTATTTTTTTTTTTGTAAAGTATCCCTTAATAAAAAAATATTTGCAAGAATAAATTACATTTTTTGTTTTCTTTCAGTGACTGCAGTGACTGCTTCAGAATGGTTATGCCTTCCCAAAAATATCTCTGTACCCATAGGCTCCAATGTGACGTTATGCTGCCAAACGGTTGATAATTCACCTATCATTTGGGTAAAAACGTCTGCTGCCATCTTGAATGGTGATAAGGAAATGGGCTGGAATGCAGATCAAAGAAAGCGATACAAGATTCTAGGAACGGGCAAATTCATGATCATAAACGTGACTGAGAGTGATGACTCTGTTTATACTTGTTCATATAATAACGGCAACAAAGCCATGTACCTTACAGTGCAGCGTGAGTATAATCTCTTTAATAGAGATATTTACCAACCTTTGTCACAAACATGCAATAGTCAGACAATAACATAAATGGTATTGTATGTATTTATTATTGTACAATATTATAATGAACATTTTTAATCATGAAATATTAGGTTGTATTTATGGAGAAGGAACAAAAAACCCTGGTCTGATGTCCTGAGCATAATTACATTGAATTGAAACTAATTCTTTATTGAAATTAACTATAAATCAGGAAGAAAAAAAATCTCAAACTCTAAACCAAAGTTCTGTGTTACTCTTGTAAGAATTCTGTGCTATATTGTAGTAGTCATCTATTACAAGCTCTTACATTTAATAATCACCACAGATTATTGCCAAGAACAAACAAAAGATTTATCCTTGTTTGATCAACAAAATAAAATTGTTAATTATTGTCAAGTTGAACACATGACTTTCAAACTGATTTTACATTTTTTTTTTTTTTTTTTTTTTTTTTATATATATACCATGTCTCTTCAGGAAGTACATGGTCATGACTCTCCACAGATTTTTTTTTTTTTTTTTTTTTTCTGCTAATTACTTTGCATTCTTGGGAAAGATAGTGGAGTAGTTTTCCATTGCTTTCACCACAGCTTGGAATATGGAGTTTCCTTCTCTTAGGCTAACCCAATCTGACCTGCTATTTAACCAATAGCTGGGGGAGAGGATAATGATTCATGTTTTTTTTTTCCCCAAGGGAATTTGTGCAAAAATTACCACAATAAAATAACCTAAAATTAGAATTCTGCTTGCCAATTTCACTTTCTGCATTACTGTTAGGATGTGCACATCATATAGTAGTTATTGGTGTGGAACATGGAATTGGTATGCCGAGTTCAAATTTCAGACTAGACCATATATTTGCTTTTGCATAAATAAACTTGGAAAGGTATGAATCCATGTTTTCTTTCTCAGCTAGGGTTTAATTCAAGATAGACTGAGATTTCTTGCCTTGAGTAGCAATAAGTCCAGTTCTGCAGAATGACAATTCAAGCCTATATCCAATAAAATTAAAAGATGAAATTATATTATGAGGACTGATCTATCTTCAGCATCTGTTTTCACTTGATTTGAACACCTTTAAATTTTCTTTCATTATTGTTTCAGTGACCTATGACTGAAACAATATATGAGTTAACCCTTTGGAGATAGAGCCTCATTTGGAGTTTCAGTGCCAAGAACACAAAAAATGTATCAATAATTAATATAAAATCACAGAACATATCAAGCTATCATAGAAACTATCATTGAAAGGCCCAGATGTGCAAGAAATGTGAGAAGCAATATGATTGGCTAGTACAAAGACCAACCAGCTAATCTAAAGGCTTGTATTATTGGGCTTATGAATTGGCTGGGCCAAGTCTAGTGTGATTCTAAAAATTTATAAGTAGATATGATTTTGCATCCATCCACCTTTCAAGCACTAATCTAGATTTGAGTAAGGTTTACTCCTTAACATTTTTTTTTCATATGAAGATATTCGCAAAACAGCAGAGGGTTTTATTTCAAAGTTTTCCTTCTCTTAGACTGCTCCAGTCTGCTCTGTTATTTAATTCATAGCTGAATGAAACATATTTTGAACATATCTGCTAATATTACTCGTTTCTTATTGCTTAAAAGAAAACAGCTGAATATTTTGTGTCTTGATGTCCAAAATGTATTTTGAATATATTCGTTAAGAGTTTAATTCATTATTGTTTAAAAGAAAACAACTGAATATCTTGTCTATTCATAGTGAAAAGATTTACTAATTTGAAATTACTATCTCTTTTTTTCAGTGGCTCCTGATCCACCAAAAGTTAGCTCAGATAAAAATGTCTATAAATCTGGAGAAAATGCAACTCTGACTTGTACATCATCTGGGAAACCTGCTCCAACCATTTATTGGATGTCTCAGGGCCGTCGTTACATAGGTGTGTCGGCTATCAATGATCGCACTACAACGAATACATTGAGCATCCTTGTAAGCCGGCAATATAATAAGCAAAGCTTTACTTGTTTTGTTTATAATGATGTTAATATTAATAAGCCTCTCCAGCAGAATATGATTTTTGATGTCCAGTGTAAGTAAAATAGGATTATTTTATCTTCTAATAGTACCTCTCTATCTCTCTCCTACTGTAGAATTTTTGTTTTCAATCTCTAATTCTTTTTCTCATTTGACTTCTGTTTTCCCTATATATATCCCCTCTCACTCACTCACAACTAAGACCCTTCATGCTATATCCACAGGTTTCAATCACCAACATTATTTTGGTATTCCTTTTGTGAAGAGAAAGTTCCACTTGGACAGTTTCTTTTCAAGGACTGCTACTTTTTGGTATACACTTCTCTGAACATTACAATCTTAACTTCTTCAATTCTATGGTCAGTCATTATCTAACCTCTATATACTCATAATCTTCACTCACTACTCTTCTTACATCTATGCAACACATCTCATAATCTTCACTCACTACTCTTCTTACATCTATGCAACACATCTCATTCATTAACCTCTACCTTGAGTAGATCTTGGGACTTTTATTAGGTGAGCAGTAAAAAGAAAAAAAAAAACAGTTCTCTTTCTAGTGCTTTTCCTCTCACTTGATTTCCTTATCATCTCTCTCTAAATTTCTCTCTCTATTTCTCTTTAGAGATTGTCACAGCATTAGCACCATAGGTTTTTCAAACTCCCTATTTAAAATATTACAGATATATCATTCAGTTTTTCATTTTCTAGTTACAGTGTAACCCGGATATAAGAGAGTTTTCGGGACTGGAGAAGAAGTCTCTTATATCCGGGTTTGGTCTATTTTGTTTAGGTAAGTATGGGCTCTAATTTGAGGCCAGACAAAATCTCTCTTATATCCGGGTTTCTCTTATATCCGGGTCTCTTATATCCGGGTTACACTGTATATATTGTCTTCAGTGATCTTTCTGGTTTTTAAAGGCTAAATAAAAAGGGGGGGAAAAACATTTTATTTTGAAAAATCAAATTATATGGCAAATATTAAAAAAAAAAAAAAAAAAAAAAAAATCAAATTTGTAAATTTCAAAAATAGGTTTCATTTTATTTTCTGTTTAATCTTTTAAAACAATTTAAATTTTGATCAATCAGATCTTCCATAGTTTTTTCACATTCCAGGCAATGAACAAGAACATTACTGAGATCTTTGCATATGTTTTTACTACAATTATTACAGTCTTTACTTTATAGTTATCTGCTTGTAATTAACACAAATATTAATACTAAAACCAGGAACTCATTGTAGTTATTTGACAGAGACGTTCAGAAAGCTACTAGACTAATCATAAAATTTTGACTTAAAAGGAAGAACATTTTAAGAGATGTTCAAAAACCTCACAATACTAATGGAAGGTTGCAGCTTAACTGGTTAATTTGTCAGTAGTCAATGTTTTAAATTTCCTTCTGAATTTTTGAAAGCCTTCATAAATGAACATTTTGCACTTTGTTTTCTTTTGCAGATCCACCTTATGTGAGGATTAAACAACGTATCAACCGAGATTTGTTCAAGGTGATAGAAAATACTCGAATGACCTTGACATGCATTGTTGATGCAAATCCACCAATTTCAAACATTAAATGGATCAAAGACAGTAAACTCTTAAAAGGTAATATTATAATTCACAAACCAGAAGCTTAAATAAGATTTGTATATAGGAATATGTTAAAATAAATATAAAATATATTGATTTGATTATAAGAAAATAAAAGGTTATAGTAGAAAACTAAATCATATATATCTGAAGAAAAAAGTGAATACATATAATTCAAATTATAATTTATGATAATATTATTTAGGTGTTAAGGTAAATAGACTTAAATTTATAATAAAATTTAATTAAGATGTTTGACCAGTTTCAATATTATTTTCTTTAAGCATTATTTTAACCAGAAAAGGTGATAAAATCTATTTTTTGATTAATCAAATTGATTTGTTATCAGAGATTTATTTTCAATTTTATTAACTGTTAAATTTTCAAATTAACTACAACATTGCTAAGAAGATAATGATTTTTCCTTAGTTTTTATAAGTTGTTTTGATGCTGTTCTTAATGAATGAAATGGCAACAGAACAAAAAATTTAAACATCTAATTGCTTTTCACACACATACACACAACAGCCTCTCCATCTGCTGACAGAAGGAGGGTTGTAAAGACTTGATATATATAGTTACTAGGATTTTCAAGTGGAACACTGAGTCCACCTTACTTAACACAGACAATATGTCCATTGTAGGATGAAACAGAGGTTCAGCTATTAGAGATTTGGATGTATTGACATACTTATGCAATTTATCACATTATCCTTTCTGAACATACAACCTCTGAATGGTTTTACCTAATAGTCAGCATCATACTGACATTGAAATCTATAAATAAGTAAACTAATGTAATGAGGCGGCAGAACATCTTTATGGATTAATCACAACATCAGCTGTGCAGTATACACAATACATAGATTAGCAGATAAATAATAATCATTATTATATTTTTATACGCATTTTTAACAAAAATGATTTCTGCATGTGATGTCATATACAGCCAATCAGTGATAACTTTAATGGCAGGCCTGTAATGTCAAAATAAATATATATTAGGTTGGCCAGAAAGTCCTGACTCACCTAGGAAGTGGAAAGGAAACAAAATTTTATGGTGCAACACCAACAATTATTTTTCAAAATAAAGTCCATCATTCTTGACGATCTTCTGTCAGTGATCAGCCAGCATCTGAATCTATCCCAGATACCAGTCCACTGGCTTTGAATAAAAAAAATAACTGTAAACAAGCTTCCTTTGCTGGTCACAGAGGAAATGTTCCAGTGAGCAAAATAGGCCATAGTCACTTGGAATAGCATCGGGACTGAATGGTGAATGTGAAAGAAAACACCGTCTATCTGCATGAACTTCTCCTAAGTCAACCTGACAGCAGAACAAGCTCAAATTGCAGTACTTCTTGGATATTCCACCAGACAGATATTAAGATTTGTTGTTTTATTTCTGCTTCCTAAATGAGTCAGGACTTTCTGGCCAACCTGGTAACAATCTTTTCTTAAAACATTAGTTTCTCTTTTTGCATTAT